>BQNB010126527.1:0-19589 GCA_026074375.1 Tanacetum coccineum | reverse complement strand
GCTAAAGTTACTACTGCAAGTGCTATAATAACAAATGTCGATGAATTGACCCTGGCTCAGACTTTAATAGAGATCAAGGCTGCAAAACCCAAAGTTAGAGGGGTTATGATTCAAGAGCCAAGCGAATTTACAACAACAACTACAACAACAACACCAGCTGCAAAACCCAAAGTTAGAGGGGTTATGATTGAGTCTGAGAAGCCTTTGAAGAAGAAGGATCAGTTTATGTATGATCAAGAGGTTGCTCTAAATCTTTAAGCTCAATTACAAGCTAAATTGGAAGAAGAAGAGAGGCTTACAAGACAAAAGGAAGAAGAAGACAACATAGCTTTAATTAAATCATGGGATAACACACAAGCAATGATGGATGCTGACTATTAAATAGCTCAACAATTACAAGCAGAAGAACAAGAGCAATTGAGTATTGAAGAAAAGTCAAAGTTGTTTGTACAACTCTTAAAAGCTAGAAAGAAACACTTTTCAAAAATGAGAGTAAGAGAAAAGAGGAACAAACCACCAACTCAAGCTCAACAAAGAAAGCTATATTGTAACTATCTGAAAAACATGGAAGGATACACTCTAAAACAGTTGAAGTGATTCAAGTTTAAAGTTATCAAGGACATGTTTGACAAAGCTTTCAAAAGAGTTAACACTTTTGTTGACTACAAAACAGAGTTGGTTGATGGTAGTAAAAAGAGAGCAGAGGATAGTTCTAAAAGAGCAGGTGATGAGCTAGAATAAGAGCCTACAAATAAGCAAAAGGTGGATGATGAGAAAGAGAGAGAAGATCTTCAACAATGCTTTAAGTTGGTTACAGAAGAAGATGTTGCAATTGATGCTATACCCCTATCTACCAAGCCTGCACCCATTGTAAATTTCCAGATTCATAGAAAAGGAAGGAATAGCTATTATAAAATAATAAGAGCTGATGGAAGTGCCAATACATACTTATTATTTAGTCAACTGCTCAAAGAGTTTGACAAAGAAGGCTTGGAAAATCTATGGAAGTTGGTTAAAGCAAAGCATAGGAATACAAGACCAGAAGAAGGCTATGAAAGAGTGTTATGGGGTGATCTAAAGACTATGTTTGAACATCATATAGAAGATGAAGTATGGAGGATACAAGGAAAGAAAGTATTGCTTTGGAGGTTATATGATTCTTGTGGAATACACTTTATGAGGTTTGAAGATATGCATGTCTATATGCTAGTAGAGAAGAGATATCCACTTACACCAGTAACAATTACTGATATGCTAAATAAGAAGCTGAAATCTGACTATTGGAATGAAATGTGTTATCAGCTTCTTAAGCTTATGACAAAACAGCTCAAGAAATAGTGAAGTGTTTGAAAGCATCCCCCTGGTGATGGTGAAGACTTTTAATAAAGAAACTTGATGATTTTGAAGATAAATATCAAGTTTAGGGGAGGATTGTTGGGATTAAAAGCTTCATAAGGCTGTTTAGAATTACTATTGCTCTTATCAAAGTTAGTGTTGCTCAAGAAGAAAGGTTTGTGTTACTACTGCTAGCTTGTAAAAATACTCTAAGTAGTTAGTACTACCAGTATAAACTTAGTACTGCTAGTGTAACTTAGAACTACTAGTATATGTTAGTACTGCTAGAGTAAAGTTAGTACTGCTAGAGTAAAGTTAGTATTGCTGGTGGAGAATGAAGAAAATATTCTAAGTAGTTACTACTGCTTGTACACAGTTAATGCTGCTGGTGTATAAGTTACTGCTGCTAGTGTTCAAAATTAATGCTACTGGTACAAAGTTACAACTGCTGACAGAGTTACAACTGCTAATGGATAAAGATTGATTGAAGATAAAGATTGCTTATGTGATATGTATGAGATATTTTTGTAAAAGATACGTATAAGTTATTTGTTTAGAAGATCATGATAACTTAGGAAAATATTATAAGTCAATTAGGACTCCTTGGTGTATAAAAGGAGGTCCTAAAGCATAAAGTTAGAGATCTATAAATCAATTGTTTTGATATCAATTAGCTTTAAGGTTTTGTAGCCCTAACACTATTAAGAGTGTTTGTATTATATTGAGGCTGAAAGTTTGGTAAACTGTTTGTTATCTTATTTATTACTGTTTCATTAAAATTATTCTTAGTGTCATTGACTAGATTTCACATAGTCTTTGATATTCACAATCAAAGTTTCTATCATAGTTGTTTTGGATTTATTCAATACAACTTATTCTTATACAAGCTAAGCAAGATCTATTCTATTGGGATCAACAAAGTTCTTCGATAATCTTTGGTGCTTGTGCATTAAATTCTTGAGAAACAAGATCTGGTACTTTTGAACGAAAAGCATCACGATCTTTAATGATTGTTGTAGCAATGCATGGCTTCAAGTTATTTTCAATCAATTCTTCTGTAGCTTTTTCAGTGAGTTGTGATACACCCAGATGAAGAACTTGATTAACTTTCTCATGAGTCTTCCAGAACTGTTTAGTTGTTACACACTTCCATTCCATGTTCTGGATCGTATACCCTTGACGTCTACACATCCTGCGAAGTGCACCTGAAAGTTGATTGTACTTACTGGAAATTCATCTTTTGAAGTGTGGAGTGTTAGATGTAGTTGTGGTAGGGATTGGTATAGTTTTTGTCAATTCCTGAATAATATTCTTATTCGAAGATAAGATTGTCCTAAAGGATCTAGGTGCTTTGGGAATTGGTGTCTGCATCTTCTCAGTCCTAGTCTCCTAACTACCCATCTCACCTCCTACCTCCTCATCTACCTTCTCATCATCTTTGTCATCATCATCATCAACATATTTTGGTTTGTCCTTATGACTCCCGGGCTCTAACCTATCCTCAAAGTCATCATCATCTTTGTTTTCTTTAACTACTTTTTGTTGTCTAATGGTTATCTTTAATGATTTCTATGGTGAAATTGATTCTCCAGCACTCTGCTTCTTCTTCTTCCCCTGAGGACTAGCAGTAAGGGTAGGTGTCCTATGGGCTCTAGGTATAGACCTATGCGTTCCTTGTGTAGAAACAACCAGTTGCAGTGGATTCATTGGAACACCTACAGTCATAAACACCGTCTCATATTCCTTAAAGTCAGCAGTAGTACAGATCTCTATAGTTAGAAACGCATCCAGAATTAGCATCCCTCGTTTGCGCACATCCCCAATAGTCTACACACTAACCAATGGAATATCATCTTTGATAGAATGATAATCCTCTTCAATCCGTTAAGGAATCTGTGGGAATATCTTCATCAAATCAGGAATTATAAGCTTGATGAATCAAGGATACTGGATGGCTTCTTTCTTTTGTCTTACATTGTTCATGAAATCCCACCATAGAAGAGCAGCATAATCAACATATGTTCGGCTGATCATGGCATAAAACAGTTGAAGAATATTGATCTTTGTCTGATCATGTCCATTTGTTCTTGTGGTTAAGCATGGTTGAACACCTTGAACATTGTTTGCCATGGTTAAGCTAGATTCTTTGTGTAGAAGGCGCTCACTTTATCAACCATACCTTGATAGCCAACCTTGTTCATGAAAGCTTCAATAGTTTCGATGTTGACTGGTGCGACAAATGGATTGTCAGGAGTTTTCACGAGCAAATGAAGAATATCTTGGAACATATCCACTATGTAAATAAACTCTTGAGTATTCAGCATAAACTTGATCGTGTCTTTAGGACCAGGTACTTTGCTAACCGTCCTCCAGAATTGTTGTAAGTACACAACAGGGAAATCTTGGAACGTGTTGAGCAACTGGAATTACTTGTTGAGCCATGTGGAATATTGTATGATGACATGAAGTGATTAGTGAAATGAGATAAAGTTTATGTAATAAACATTTATATAACATTTTTGTCTCTTTCCACTCGGTCTGTTTTTATGTGCTCTAGCAATTCTTTTTGAGCATATTCTGATCATTTTCTTTCTCATGTGCCAATTCTTGCTTTTTCGGGAACATGCCATACGCTTTATTCGTCTTTTTCTTTTAACCTCATTTTGTATGCCCTAACATTTCTTTTTCGAGCATACTTTGATTTGCTTTTTTGCGTATGGATTTTATCTCTCTTTCTATTTTAAATTTCCTCACCAAAAAGCATTTGTGAAATGATACTCTTTCAAGAATAATAAAAATATACTTTGATTTTGAAAATACCAATTTGGCAAAAACACAAGTTTGTAACAACCATTTAAATAAATCCAAGAGTATAAATTTATATTCTTAAAAACTTATAGCGAAAGTGTGCGATTATCGTAATGGACTTCTACAAGAAGTTTTTCAACTCCCTATCATGTACCTAATCGTGTAGGTAGTATATCCAGCTCGGGTTGTTATCGTTCTCTAGGGGAATAGCACTGTGAAGGCCAGATTGAATGTTCACAAAGGTGTAAAGGTTGAAGGAAGGTTCTTTTTTGTTTTTACATTAATAAAGCAATAAAATTCGGTTTTAGAGAGGTTTGGTTTTAAGCTAATTAAACTAATAAACTAAATAACAAATATACAATGAAGCGTATTCACCTGGGATGCACTACTCCTTGCTAGCTATCCAATTCTACCTATTGCTTTGTCACACTTGTGATGGGATGTGTAAGTATTTTCTAGGTCATACGGATTACACGAACCCGTCGTCTATGTAATATTTCGTTAGGGCAACACACAAGTAAGGTAGTATGAAGACTATTACAAGGCCCATAAGAGTACATTACATGCATTTGAAATATCTTAAGATGGATCAACCATATAAGGGGTAAGGTGGTATGAAGACTGTTACCGATGGTATCCTTTCTACACAATCACGTTTTCCTAGACATATCAACAGCGATATAGACAAAAGCTAGTTTTCTAGAGCCTAACGCACACATCCATCAACAAGAATCAATAGGAAACAAGAATTATAAACTATAATCAATTTGACTCATTGAATCTGTCACAAACAACAAGATCTAATCAATTAATCACAAGGTTCATGCATTCCCAAATAAATACTAGATGAATTAGCCAAGCATACTCCCATACGAAACCGAAACATGAAAAATTACTTCGAAACATAATTATTGATTTGATTCATTCTTTTAAATTATATTTGTTCAGTTTTAAAATTTATAAAATCGATATCACTGCACTAACGCTCTACGGGCAAGAGAACCGATCGTGAGTAGTGTAGAGATTGTTAAATCCGAGGGTGTCCAAGAGCCATGGACTGTCAATTGGTATATTTTGATTTTGTTACATTTGAAAATGGTTTGAGATTGATTTTGAAAATAACAGGAAAGTAAAAATGCGAAAAGTAAAAGAGATAGAAGTAATCAGGGAGAAAGGTGTGCTAGCCTAGCCATTTCATTACTACGTTATAACTATGTTTTCCTGTGCAATTTTACACCATGGTTTCATTAGTGGTTTCTAAAGTCTACAGACTGTCTGCCCTATAATTCTTGCGATCCCAAATCCATCGAAAGTCACGAAGGTAGGGAAACCAGGTCATAATGATTAATCCCAACTATCCCAAGAACTAGTCTATTAACCAATCGCAGATTATTAACCCTCTTTGAAGAGTTCATCTGCTTTTTAAGTTTGTTATGTGATAGAGGCTAGGTAACTTGGATAATCCCTACAATAGGGATAAGGTTTTTTAAACCTACCTAGTACCCTACTAATCCCATGTTTAAGTGGTAATCTACTAACAGGATTAAATGATCTAAACCACCTGGTAATACTACCAAAACCTAGGGTTACACGATAGTCAAAGGATATCCAACAAAACCATGATCTAACAGGAAACAAACATTATAACGATAGTAAATTCATGACTAGGCCAGCACTTGAAGTGCTTAGCCGCTCATAGAAATAACATAACAAGAATTAATAAAGATAATCATGGATGGAAAACTCATAATTCTTACAAAGGCGGTTAATGAACGATTAAATACAAAAGTAAGATAAGTGTGATCTCCTCCTTGGGACTTCTTGAGCTATGGGGCCTGATCACCCATTAGATCGTGGTAGGAATGCGTTGATGTTAAAGTGGCTGAATGAGGCCTCTATTTATAGATTTCGAATATGTTACAGTGTAACCTTTTAGAGGTTTACGCCATAAAATGCCGACGTGCACTTTCCATCTTGCAGGCTTAAAGGATGTTACGGTGTAATTAGGTGTCTACGTTACGTCGTAATGCTGACTCAGATGACTAATCTTCCTAATAATAAGTGGTTTCGGCGGGAAACCACTACGGGCTGGTTACGCCCGTAATCTTTGCGGCGTGTGTTCAATTCTTGCCTTGAATATATTACAGTGTAACACTATCGCAGGGGTTACGCCGTAAAGCCTCGTAAGAATCCGTGTTTTCTTCATTTTTTTGGTCCTTTTCCCATGTTTCTTGTCACATACTTGCATTTTACTTGAAAATAACAAAATAACCGTAAAAGTATCAAATTTAAGTATTTATAAGACAATTGCAAGTATTTTTAAGGGAAAATTGACTCTGACAAAAGTATCATTTTAATTTGATGTTATCAATTCACCCAACTTGACTTTGTGTTGCCCTCAAGTAAGACTGTTAGATGAGTTTTTAAAAGATTTGTTTGATTTAACTCAAAGAAATGAATCTATAAAAGACTTATGCTAGAAACATTAAAGCTGAACACCTCATGAAAAGGGGATCAAAAATCACTCAACTCTCAACTAGTCTAAGTGTTCATTTTTAAGGTGATCGCTCATCTGCACAGTCATAGCATGTATTCTATCATAAGCTTAGAGAGTACACAAATCTGCACAGTTTGAGTGGCTGTCATAAAACATTTCTTAAAGGATACATGGTGTGACATACCAGGTTTATTGGGTGATTAAGGGTTTTAAGACGGTTAGATAGACATGAGGTTACACTTTTTTAATTGGTGTTAAGATAAAAACACAAAACAAATAGTCTTATATAATCTAAGGTATCCATAACCGGCTACTGTCCATCCATAGTCCAAGTCTTCAAGAGCGAAAATCTGATCATATCATCATAATGGGTTAGCTAATAATGAGATCTTGCGGAGCATGCTAACCCATTCTTCACTAGGTGGCTTATAGTTGCACCACCTTTATACTTTAGATGGCTTATAGTTGCACCATCCCCAAAATCACTAGGTGGCTTATAGTTGCACCACCTTTTTACTTAGTTGGTTTGTAACATGTAACCAACATCATGAGTGATAATCACTGGTGGTTATTAGTTGCACCCCTTTTATTGTTTTTTCTTTTTTTACAATACTTCTGTATATAAAATACCACATATCCCCTCATTATGAGATAAACAGTATCAAAAGTGATAATACCGGGGGGTCTTCCATGATCATAATAATATGTCTTCAACGAAAGTGCTAATCTTCGAACCATTTTCCTGAACCATGGACTAGGTAGCCAGAAATTTCAACACAAAGATAAATATAAACTACAGGGTTGGCTAAGGTGAAATGGTGTAACGAAACATACAATATTGGGTGAAAACATAGATTGGCTCAACAAGGGTGTTCTAGGGGTATCTTGCACTATTAATGAGTGTAACAAAAGGGTTTTAACACGGGAGGTCGACAAGTGAGTGTAACAAGTCGATAAACACCCACATATAGGCTTATTTGGGTGAATTCCTAAATGTTGCCTTCTCGAACCATCTATTCCTGCTAATCAATTGGTCTCGATTTTTGATTTTGTACAAGACAAGTTCTAAAGGTTACAATACTTTACCGGCTACACTCAATATTTAAGTGGATTTTTGTGTTATGAGGATGAAAAGGAACATTAGGCTTAAACCTCACCAAGTAATAATAAAGGGTAATGTGCATTCGGCAAAGATTAATTCTAGTTCAGTAAGAAAAACATGTCTCAAAATTTTAACTAAAATCGGCACCAATTTTTTTTAAAGAAAACTGAATATTGAGGCAAGAATAGGCCACTAAGTGTTAATTAGGGTTTCTCAGAAAGGGTTACGGCTCTAATCTCCAGTGGTTACGCGTAATCATGTGGTATTTTTAAATTTTTAGTTTTTAACGTCTACGACGTATCCATAATAAGGTTTATGGAGTAATGTGATCGGTTTCGGCGTAACCATGGTATGTTCGTCGTTAATTGCGCTTAAATCAACAAGCTACCACACAATTACGGGTCGAGTCGGTCTCGAAAGTTGCCTCCTAGCTGCTGGAACCTGCAAAATAAAGTAAAACATGCAAACCAACTAATATGCGGAAAATGAAATTTATTGATAAAAAGACGGGTTGTCTCCCGACAAGCATTTTTGTTTATTAACGAGTCTTTAAGTTAGATTCATGCCCACTTTACGTTTCGTCGTGGGCGCCTACATCAAACTCGTTTCAGACTTCTTTGTTCACACAAACAAACTTCTGTCCACTTTTTAATGAATATTTCTTTACTTTGAAGGTTTCAACCTGAACTTCAGGTGGATCGTACTTTTCAATTTCGATTCCCATTTCATCACGTTCCTCTTCTTCAAACCCATGATCATGCCACCAGTATGTGTTATTTCTATGGATATCTTTACAGTATTCCCATATCTTATCAAGCATATGCCCCTTTTTTCCTATCCCGAGTTCATATTCATCTGCTAATTGATCAATTTCTAAATCAAACACCCATTTATAATCATAAAAACTCCTAGAGAGTGGGTCTTTGATAATCCCCGATTCGTCTCAAAAACAGTCAATTATATACATATATATAACTAAAATACCTATTATCAAATAATATAAGAATAGTATTCCGTTAAGAAATGAAAATCACTTTAGGAAAAGTGATGACCAAATCTTCCCGAGTCGTATCCCGACGAAGCGTGAATTGAGAATCTAGTTTAAGTTTGTGATCGCGTGATTTGAATAGTCAAGATTTGTTTTGGATTCTATTTCTACTAATGAAACGCAAAAACATGTAAAGGCGAGCAAACAACTAAAGCAATTAAAGATTAAAGTACGAAACGGTAACGGGAATCCTAAAACGCGACTAATTAAGCAAGTGAATCAAATTTAAGCCCTAAAAATTCAAATTTCTATTCTAAAAGTCCTAACTGATTAAAAATAATTTTAGAAAAAAAATTATATTTTTTTGACTTTTATTTTATTTATTATGAATTAAAAACTGTTTTAATCTAACAATAATACTAAAAATGCTAAACTATTTTATAAAAATTCCAAAAAATTACTAAAAGTACTTAACTCTAATACTAATGTTTAAAAATTAAAACTGCTAAAAATGGGCTTATAAATAAGCCAGGAAAAATCAAATAAGCTTAATAAGGCTAAAACTAAACTTACTATAACAATAAATGTTGCAAGGTTATACTTGAAAAGGTCCCAAGGGCAGATGGTAATGAGAATGTGTGTTAAAGTGTTGGGCTGTTAAGGGGGAGGTCACGGGTTTGAAACATGTGACTTCCTTTTTAGTGAAAATATTTTTTTAATTTTCTTTTTCAAAAAACTAAACTATAAGTAAAAATAAGCAAATTTAATAAAACAGCTTTTACTAAAACATAAAAATAGGCTAGGAAAAAGCTTAAAAAGGGTGACAGTTGCTTAATTAAGACCTAGGGGCTTAAAACTAACTGCTTGGCTATTTAGACTAAATAAGCAACTAGAAAAGCAAATAAGCTGAAAGCAAACCCTAAGCTAAACTCAACAAGCACTTATGTCTAGGAATAAGCTAACAAATAATCTGAAAAGGCAACCTAAAACCATGAAGACAGCTGGCTCTAAAGGCTTCTTAAAAGACAGAATATCAAGCTTAACCACTACTTTTTAAGCTATCCTAAGTACTAATAAGCAAAAGAAATAAGCTGTAAAGTGGAAAAAACTAGAGACTAAGACTTAAAGGACACAATTAAGCTGACTTGAGCTAACTTAGAAAAGGAATTAAGCTAGAAAATAGAAATGAAAATGACAAACTACTCTAGTATTTTGGATTTTTGAAAATGAAGATTAAATGACTACTTTTATAGCTTAAATTTTAAGACTTAAAAACAAGCTTGACTCACTAAAAGCTTGAAACAGATTAAGAATAGACTTCAATAAGCTAATTCAAACTAAACTTAAGCTAATTAAACAACTATATAAGCTAAAGATCCTAATTAAAACAGAATGCATACATCACAGTTGATTATGACTTTTTGAGCTAAATGGCTATTTGCAGCCCTAAAGATAACCTACCAAATGCTGCAAAATATCAAAATAAGCTTAAACAGATTATCCTTAATACCTAAAGAGCTTATTCTAAGAAAATTAGAACCTAAAACAACCTCTAACTAACCTAGATTTAAGATCTAAAAACTGACTTTTAAACTTTTTTAAAAACTAAAACCCTAAACTTGGATAGATTTTTAACAAAACTCAAATGGCAATTGCAGGCCTTTAACTCTTCATTTTGAGGGTTCAACATGCATAAAAACAATACCACAAAGCAACTTACAAAGATCTAATAATATAAGCAGTTTGAATAAGCAGATGATCACACAAACTTGTGCTTAGATATATAAAACCTGAAAAGGTGAATTTATCCTTTGAAAACTTATAAAAGCTAACTTATAAGTTTAATTTGAGCTTATCAAACTTAGCTTAAAGGTCACAAGGCAATCAAACAGTACTAACATAGGTTAGTACTGCTTGTGCCAAACACCCCTTAATAAGTTTAAAAACCATATTTAAGCTTAAAACAGTTTTATATAAGTTGTAAAAAGCTAAAACAGATTAAGATCTTATGATATTAAGTCCAAATAAGCAAAGTTTAACCACAATTAAGCACTTATCAATAAACTAGAACAATAGACATATTTTTGGCTTTTTGAACAATTTTTATGAAAACTTAACTAAAACTCTAAACAGATTATAAAACTCTTAAAGCTAGAACAAATAAGCTAAATGAAGACAGAACAAGCACAATTGAACATTAATTAGCAAGCAATAAGAATAGAATAAGCAGTGACAAAAAATAAGCTTTAAAAGGGATTTTGGAACTTACACAAGCCTTTGCTCAAAACAAGGCTAACACATGCTCATTTAGAGCTTATCAACAAGCTCCAGCTTGTTTAGAACAAGCTGGTATGGTCATATAAGCCCATCCAAGTTTGGCTTATCATCTAGAAATTAAGCTGAGGTAATTTAGGGGAGATTTTGAGGTGAAATATAAATTCAGTCAAGCTTTAAAGGCTTAACTGAATAAAAGCTAGCTTATTAGGTATTAGAGAGCTTATTAAGCTTATTAAGTATATTCAAAACACATATTAAAAAAATTTGCTTAAAGTAAAAAACATAATTTAAAGACATAATTTAAATAAGACTAAGAATTTTATTAATACTCAAACGTTTACAAGTTTTTTTAAAAGAGGAGAAACAATAAGCTAAAAGTTACAAAATAAGCTACTAAAACTATAATAAGCTAAAACTAGACGACTTCCAAGTGTGTGAGGAGGCCTCCTTTTATAGTGAGGAGAGGAAGGATCCAAAACCCTAGGACGCTCCTCAATCTTCAATCTTGTCCATCCAATCCAAACCGCCTCAAAAATCCTTTCATCATAGCCCTTGGATTAAGTGCATGTCACATCCTCCAATCATTGGCCTTAGGATTGCCAGCGTGTCATTCGTTGGGTGTTAGTGTCAGAGGAGCTTTAGTCTTCTAGAAGGATTGGATGAGTGGAGTGAATATAAATTAACCCTGTGTTATTTTGTTTCAGTGAATAATGGGAGGGAGGAGGAGGAACAATAACTCGTGGCGGGTTTTATTAATTTTGACTTGGACTGGGTGAATGGGATTGGGCTTTGACTTATTTAATTTGGGCTTAGATTTAGAATCTAGACTTGTATTTAGGATTTATTTATTTTGGACTTAGGTTTATATAGATACAAAGTTAATGGGTTGACCCGGCCTATTAAATGGGTACGGGTTGGCCCATTTAGGATGTATACATCTTCGGCTTTAATTTTCCACGTTCATTCCATTTCCGTGCTTGGTTTTGTCTGTGTTTGCCTTTGTTTTGTCCTTTTGTTATAAATTCGTACCTGCAAAACACAATTCACAAAATACACATATACGATGCATTTCTCATGTATTTTTGGTTATTATTGGTCTTTTTAGCTCATTTTATTAGGTAAAAGGTATGTGTATTTAAGCACATACCACTAAGCCACTCACTCCTCATTTTGTTCATTGCAGAAAACGGCCGAAACAAGACATGACTTAGACCATTTACCCAATTATGTACAATAGATAGTCATAAATCACTTTTGAACGATTTTTGAAACAATCTTTTTCAAAACTTTGAACTTTTCCTTTTGATGAATCATGAGAAACTTTATGATCACAGACAGTTGAAGTACCATTTGTATTTCCACTTCATGTTCCTTTTCATGTTTTTGAAATCATTGATCACTTGACAGAAAAATTTTGTTATACAAAACCTAATCTTATATACAATATTTAGATGGTTAGTAGATTGCTCAATCCTCATCCTGTTAAATTTACAAAACGGTCGAAACCGGACACAATCTTTACCATTTGATCCATTTATCAATATAAAATATGATTTTGTAACAAAATTTATCATTTGTTTTTGTAAGATGCCTTTTTGTTTAACAATTAAGCCCATTTGAGTATCCGTTAAAAAATTTGGCCCATTAATAACCTTATACGAAACCCAATCTTAAAAGCCCATTGTTTCTTTCAAAACCCATTGATTAAGCCCAAAATATCATTTACAAAACCCATTTGGCCCATTACTGTTCACGAAACCATTTGATAAGCTTTACGAAACCAAAATTTGAAAAAATTACTTACGTAAACATATTTACCAATTGAAAAATGATATCCTGAATGTTTTGCCTTGTGTTTCAGCTTATTTATCATCTTATTAACAATTTAAACTTATTCTTATGTCCAAAAGCAATTTTTCAAAGATACGAAACCTATCATCGTTACGAAACCTAATAAATTTATTCCACAAATGATATTTTCAGTCATCAATTAATCCCAATCATGTCACAAGTCATACATTAACATTTTTGCCTCAATCAATTTCACTTTTTAATCACTTTACATATTTATGAAACCCTAGATCTAAATGAAACCTATTTCAGTCAATTAATATCAACAATTAAGCACAAATAAATGAAATAGATCACGTTTTCTTACGTTTTTCTATCACATATAACCAACAAAACGATTTGGATCGTGTTTTCTTTGTTACAAAAGCTCAAAGAATTTACGAAACCTTTTTATTATTTTATGAAAGTGATAAGGCTGTGTATGAAAACTGTTTCTTTTATACTTTCGAAAATGACTTTCTAATTTTGGCAGTTTTAGTCCTTCAAGTTTCCTTACGTACGCTATTTTAACCCTACGAAAACTAACTTTTTAAACTTGTCATTTCAGACCCTCAAGTTTCTTTCCGTAAGCTATTTTAACTCTACAAAAGCTAACTTTTTGAACTTGTCATTTCAGACCCTCAAGTTTCTTTCGTAATTAATAAACACCCATACGAAAGTTCTTCTTTTGCACATTTGCACTTTTAGCCCTTGTAATTACTTTCGTATATCTTTATGATCCAAAAAAAATTTCATAACTCCCCCTTGGAGTAAGACCACTTTTTACATCAAACCTTTTGAAATATTTTGCAGTTAAGTTCTCGTTTTTGACTGAAAAATTTCATAACTCCTCCTCGAACAATTATCCACTTTTGAAATTTCTTTCTTTTGGAAAAAAAATTCAAAAAGAAGTTATTTTTGATTTTGAGAACACACTTTTATTTTTTGATGATGATTTTGACTGAAAAATTTTATAACTCCCCCTCAATAAAATATCTAATTAAAGAACTTTATCGAAAGATAGTTAATTTTGCAGTTTTGAACATTCTTGAGAAGATGTTTGACAATTAAGAATTTCATAACTCCCGGTCCCCTTGAATAAATGTCTAATTAAAGAACTTATCTAAGAGATTGTTATTTCTTGCAATTTTGCACACTTGAATTTTTCAAACTTGATGATTTTTTAAAGATGTTTTAAAAGAAATTCTTTGTTTGTGAATGGATTTTGATTATAAACCATATATTTTAGCAGTGAAATATCATTTTGAATGATTTACTCCCCTTCAGTTCATGATACATTTATTTTGTATTTAAAGAACCACTTTATGAGAAATACAATATCATGCAACTGATAAAACGAAGAAGATATGTGTTTGTATCTTTAAGTTATATTTTTCTATTTTTCAAAATTTTATTTGATTTTTTAGTTTTTGAAAAATAGTAAAAAATATTTTTTTCTTGTTTTTATAATTGTTTAATTTTGTATTTTGTTTTTGAAATTTTCTAATTTTGTATTTTGTTTTTGAAAAATATTTACAAATTGTGTTGATGTATGATCTTTCATTTAAGAAGATAACTTTGCCAGACGTTCCAACTGAGTTGGAGTCATACATTGCATACCAATCCTGTGAACTGAATACTCAAACCTTTCTTTTGGAAGGTATTTTGTAAAAAGATCAGCAAGTTGGTATTTCATCCCGACAAAGTAAAGTTCAATGGTACCTTTTTCAACATGCTCCTTGATAAAGTGATACGGATGTTAACATGTTTTGTACGTGAATGTTGTACCGGATTGCAAGGTATGGAAATTGCACTTTGTGAATCACAGTATATTAGAATCTTGTTGTACTGAAATCCATAATCTAACAGCTGCGTCCTCATCCAAATGACTTGAGCACAACATGCAGATAATGATACGTACTCAGCTTCCGCAGTTGACATTGCTATACAATCTTGCTTTTTCGATGACCAACTGACTAGCTTATCTCCCAGAAATTGAATGCCTCCAGATGTACTTTTGCAATCATCATTACACCCTACAAGGTCTAAATCTAAATATGCAATTAGCTCAAACCCAAAATCCTTTGAGTACCATAGACCCATGTTAATGGTTCTTCTTAGGTAGCGAAAGATCGTTGTGACCTCTTTGAGGTGTTTTTCAGTGGGGTGTGCCTGATAACACGCACATACAAATGTCGCAAAGGCAATGTCTGGTCGACTAGCAGTGAGATACATAAGTCCCCCAATCATACTACGATGCTTAGTTTGATCAACTTGGGTACCCTGTAAATCTGCATCTAGTTTGATTGTAGCCATTGGTGTACAAATTGTATCATATTTTTCCATCTCATATTTCTTAAGAAAATCCAAAGTATATTGCGATTGACATACAAAGATTCCTCGGGATGATTGATGAAAATGAAATTCGAGAAAGAACTTCATTTCACCAATCATTGACATTTCAAAATATCTTTAATTAGTTTTTTAAATCTTTTTGCAAACACTGGTTTAGTTGACCCAAAAATTATGTCATCGACATAGATTTGAACTAATAAAATATCATCCCCATGTCTTCTTATAAACAATGTCGGATCGACAATACCTTTTGTGAAATGGTGTTCGATTAAGAATGAGGAAAGCTTGTCATACCAGGCTCTAAGGGCTTGTTTGAGACCATACAGAGCTTTCTTAAGACAATATACGTGGTTCAGAAAGTCTGGATCTACAAATCCATCCGGCTGACGAACAAAAACTTCCTCTTTTAGTGGACCATTCAGAAATGCCATTTTGACATCCATTTGATAAATAGGAAAGTTCTTGTGAGTCGCGTATTCCACAAAGATTCTGACAGCTTCAAGTCTTGCAACTGGTGCAAAAGACTCCTCAAAATTAATTCCCTCCTCTTGACGATATCCTTTGGCAACTAAACGAGACTTGTTTTGAATAACCGTGTTTTCAGCATCAGTCTTGTTTTTCTAAATCTATTTCACTGATATTATGTTTCTACCAATAGGACATTCGACAAGTTCCCAAACATCAAGGCGTTTGAACTGGTTAAGCTCATCTTGCATGGATTCAATCCAGCTGGCATCAAGCATAGCCTCCTTGATATTTTTCGATTCAGTTATATAGACTGTTAATGTGTATATGCAAACTTTTGCATCAATTTGAAGTCGATTTCTTATCATTACAGGTTTTGAGGGATCGCTAATTACTTGTTCAATTGGATGATTCTTAGTCCACCTATCACTTGAGCGATGTTTTCGATGAAACTCGTGCATATTTGATAGATCCTGATATGTTGAAGATGATTCAGCTTCTTCGAACATAAGAGTTGGAGGTGCATTGTAGAACACATTTCCATCAAAATCTGCAACGTCTTCTTGAACAAATTCATCGGCATTTTCATTCAAGACTAGAGAGTTTGGTTCAGTGATAACTTGTTCTGCTGACGAACATACTATTTGAGGAGCTTCATCTTCTTCAACGATGATGGATGATGATGAAGAAATGTGTTCGTTATCAAGAGTATTTGCAGCGGAATTATCTAACACTTCTTGTGAACTCGTCACATAGTATTCTTCATACAGAGGACCAAACAAATTATCCAAGTCTGATTTTGAATGTATTGAGTGTGAATCTTCTAATGAATCTTGAAAATGTGTGCAGTGCATTTCGGGTTCTAAAATGTTGCATTCAGAAGCCATTTATGTGAGTTCATCAAACTTGACATGGATCATTTCTATTATCTTTTTGGTTCGGCGGTTGTAGTTACGAAATCCTCTTGATGACTCATAATAACCAATGAAGATACCAATGTCAGCCTTCGGTTTCATTTTCCAAGATCATCATGATCATTTATTGGATAACAAAGAGATCCACACACATGAAAGTATTGAATATTGGGTTTTCGTCCTCGAATCAGCTCATAAGGAGTCTTATTGAACCGTGTGAGTACAATAGAGCGATTCTGAGTAAAACAAGCAGTAGCAATAGCCTCAGCCTATAGAAATTGTAGATCTTTAGAAAAGATAAGCATTGTTTGAGCAGCCTCGACGAGCGTACGATTTCGACGTTTAACAACAGCATTTTGTTGAGGCATTCGAGCAATTGAAGTTTGATGAACAATGCCTAACTTTGCATAAAATGCCTGTAATTTCTCGTTTTTGAATTCGGTTCTATTATTAGTTTGAATCGTCATAATTTGAGCCTTTAGATTCCTTTGAACTTGATTAAGGAAATCGATGATCATATCTGGAGCCTCATCTTTGGTACAAAGAAAATATACCCAGGTGTACCGAGAATAATCATCAACGATCACTAGAATATATTTCTTGCCATTGATACTTGCGACCCTCATTGGCCCACACAAATCCATATGAAGTAGTTCGAGTTTGGATTCTGTGCTTGGAACCAATTTTGGTAGAAGTGAAGCTTTCTTGCTTTTACCTTGTTCACAGGCTGAACATAGGTGATCTTTGTTATACTTAAATTTCAGAAGCCCATCAACTAGATCTTTTAACATGAGTTGATTAATGGTACCAAAATTCAAATGAGAAAGCATGCGGTGCCATAACCAAGATTTTGTTGATGTGGCTCTGGACATTAAACATACTGGAGAAGAAGCCGCCATCTCAGAAATAGAGATAGTGTAAAGATTTGAATCACGAGAACCGATAAGCAAGTCATCACTCTATAAATTTCAAACATAACACGTGTTTGAACGAAAAGCTACTTCTAAATCTCCATTACAAAATTGTCTGACCGAAAATAAGTTGTGTCTGAGGCCTTCAACATAATAAACGTGAAAAATCATTAGATTGCCTTGAACATAATCTCCATATCTAGTAATTGCAGTGAAATGATCATTCCTGAAGCGAACTGTTCCCATGAATTTCTCAACGAAATTTCTTAGCAGTTGAAGATTGCCAGTCATATGCTTCGAGCATCCGCTATCAACAATCCAAAGGATGAGCTAAATCACCTGCATCACATGAAACAAATGCAGATGGAAGAGTGGACAGTTTAGCTACCCATTTCTGAGTGGTAACCGGTGTGTTAGATGTAGAACGAACACAGATACGACTCTTTGTTTCACTCAGAAGTGATTGAGCAGTTTTGCTTTTGGGTGACCAATTAAAACTTTGTTGGTATTCAAACCATCTCTGCCACTTTCGACTTGTTGATATTTTATTTTTCATGTAATTGCTAAGTGTTTTACTTTGACTAGAATCATGAGATAGTGTTGATGCACTAAAAACCTTATTTGTTGCTTTTGGTGTGTTAGCAAAACTTAATCTAGATTTCGCAACTACAGAAGTAGCTCCTAAATTCTTAGATTTTGCTGCTACGGGGGTAGTAAATAAGGCTCTTTTAACATTAGAATTCCTTGACAAAGCATAACGAGCAACACACTTTTCATGAGAAAGTAAAAAACACATCTTTACCATAAGAAACACAAACAATATTTGAACCGTCATTTACAATAGTGACATTCTTGGTATTTAATACACTTTTGTTTGCATGACATAAAGTTGAATTCATTGTTTCACACTTATTAGAATCTATACTAACACTATGTGACATCTTCCGAACATGTGCAGTTGAACTCTTAGCATTAGTGTTCTTCGAGACTCTATTTTTTGATTTGGTGTCCTTAGACTTTTGGCTTCTAACACCATTAGAAATTTCTACACCTGTGGAATTAGAAACATTTATGTTATTTTTAGAATCTGATGTTTGTGTCTTTGTTTTTGTGATTCTATACATTCCTCTTGCAAGTACATTCTCATTTTGTGTTTGACATTGCTTGTTTGTGGGTGTAGGATGTGAAGTGACTGGTTTTGACCTATCTTGATTGACCTTAGAATTTGACACTTTCCTAGCCTTAATTGCTATGTTTTTAGGCAATGGTGTTACAGAAAGAAGTGTTCTTGAGGCCTCAAATTTTTCAAACTTAGTGTTCACATTCTTTCCATTGTCAACAGTTTTAAGCTTATTCTTGATTTAAGATATTGTTATCAAAAGATCTTGATTCTGAGCACGCACATCAGCATAAGCATATGTCTTTTGATTAACATGTTCAATCAACTCATCAAGCTCCTTTTTATGTTGAGTCCGTGTTGCTTTTATTGAATTGAAAAGCTTTTGATATTCAAGTTTGACATTTTCTCTTTCTTTAACAATAGAATCCACTTGAGTTTTTAGCAACACGTTCTCATCATTCAATGTTGACAACTTTGACTTCTAAGAGACGTTACAAGCCATTTTCTCTTTTTGATGTTGTAATTTGAGTTCGAAATCAATACTTTGAGCTTGTGATCGCTTAAAATCATTTTAAGAATTTTGATTCTCTTGAGTAAATTGGCTTGGATATCTTTGGAATCACTTGAACTTTTCGCAAGTTCATCTTTTAACAGCTTATTTTTCTGTTTTTCAACAGAAAGCAACACACAATCTCGGATTTCACTTGTCAAAGATACTTCCAAAAGTCGATCGATCTCATTTTGAAGAATATTTTCTTTTGAAGATTTTTCGTCAACTTTCTGTTCCATTGATTCAAAAATATTTAACATTTCCTATACTTCTACAATGAGTTCTTTAAAATTCTTTGATAAAGAAGCAGACATCAGAATTACATCAGTTTTATAAAACTCTCTTAAAGAATTTTGACTATCAAACATCCATCTTCGTTGTCGGTCTTCTAAAAGAGTATTATCAATCCTTGTTCGTAAACTATTAATTGCCACACC
>BQNB010126526.1:0-19589 GCA_026074375.1 Tanacetum coccineum | reverse complement strand
ATGAGTCAATTTCGCAAGACCGAGGTGGGCCCGCGTCTGACGCAGCCCTCCGAGAATATTGCGACAAGAATTACAACCAATTGCTGCTAATCATAGCTGAGAAATTTAACAAGGAGAAAGAAAAAAATAAAAAGCTGAAAGAAGTGAAAGCCCGACTTAACTTCGGCAGATCTACCGGAACGTCACGATATTCTGAGTCAAGGACGATGAGTACCAAGGAATACGAAAAAAGATATACATCTAGGCGCTCATGCAGCCCAAGACCTAGCCCTAGTGTGTTCTCAAGACTCAGACGTGACCGATCAAGATCACCAAAACCAAAAGAGAAATGAGGGGGCTTGTTCAAGAGGTTGGGAAGTAGGGGAAGGAGTGTGTCCGCACGCTCTGATAGACACAACCAATCCTTCTACTCGAAGTACACAGACGCGCTCTCAGAAAGCGAAGACAACAGAGGCGGTCATTGGAAATCAAGATCAAAGAAAAAGAAGCTAAGTAAGGAGGAGGACGATTTATCCCAGCCATAGGTGTGTAAAGAGGTAGATCCTTTTACATCCAGAATCCGCTACTTTGATTTTCCAAAGACAAGAATGCCCAATCATATTAAGACATATGACGGAAGTGAGGATCCGGAAGATCACTTGAAAATTTTTTAGACAGCAGCAAAAACAGAACGGTGGGCTATGCCAACTTGGTACCACATGTTCAACTCAATGCTGACAGGAAGTGCAAGAGTTTGGTTCGACTACCTCCCTCCTGAATCAATAGACAGCTATGACGATTTAAAGAAGGCATTCCTGGAAAACTATCTTCAGCAGAAAAAATGCATCAAAGATCCCATAGAGCTCCACAACATTAAACAACGGGATGGAGAGTCCACGAAAGATTTTATGAGAAGATACAAGCTAGAAAGCAGGGACGTTAAGGGGGCACCAGAATGCATGAGGATATCCGGATTCGTACATGGAATCACAAACCCTAAACTCATTAAACATCTACATGATAAAATCCCAAAAATGGTTGACGAAATGATGAGAGTGACTACATCTTTCCTCAGAGGAGAGGTGGCAGCCTCGAATCACGAGCGAAAAAAGTCATTTCCACTGTGGAAATAGCAGGAAAGCGGTCATAGACAAAATTTCAAGAAAGGAGGCTTTCGAAACCAATAGAGACCGAAAAGAAAGCAAGATCGATTCACGCTTCTCACTAAAACACCCAAAGAAATTTTCACCTTAAAAAAGGGAAAATTCAAGACTCCGCCACCAATGACAACCCTGGTTGAGAAACAGAATCACGCTAAGTTTTGTGAGTTTCATGGCGAAGTAGGGCATACCACTGATGAATGTATGCACCTGAAGAAGCAAATAGAATAGATTATCAAGGCAGGAAAGCTGTCACACCTAATCAAAGAGATCAAACAGAACAGTGGGAGGGAACAACCCAAAGCAAAGAAAGGGGAAACTTCTGGGAAGGACAAAGCACTAACCATCCTAATGGTTCAACCCTGGGAAAGAGTAGCCAGGCAAAAGATCACGCAAAGCTTTTTTCTAAACCCAGAAATATTTTTCCCACCCCTGGGTGAAGATGAAGGAACAAAAGGTCCGATAATCATTGAGGCGAAAATAGGAGGCCACTGCATACACCGCATGTACGTGGATGGCGGATCAGCCTCAGAAATACTATATGAAAACTACTTTAGCCGACTCTGTCCGGAAATCAAGAACCAGTTGGTGCCGGATACCACCCCTCTGATTAGGTTCAGCGGTGAAATAATATGGCCAATAGGGCAAATACAACTACTGGTAACAATTGGAGACGAAGAACACTCCGCTTCAACTTTGATGAATTTTGTAGTCCTAAGGTCGTCATCCCCATACAATGGAATTATTGGAAGGCTGGGAGTCAGGAAGTTGCAAGCGGTTCCGTCAACAGTTCATGGAATTCAAAAGATCCCGGTGGAAGGAGGAGTAATCATCTTAAAAATTAGCAGGTTGGTTCCGCTGGAATGCGCGATGGTCTCCGAACCTGAAAGGATCCTCCCGGCCGACAAACCAATGGTGGAAGAAAGGATTAAAGTGGCAATCAACCCAGAATATCCGGAGCAAACAGTAATGATTGGTTCCACTTTCACAGAAGAAGGTCGCAACAAGTTATGCGGCCTGCTCCAAAGAAACTTGGATATTTTCGCCTGGAAGCCTGCGGACATGACTGGCATCCTAATGCATATTACAGAGCACCGCTTGAACGTGTGGAAGGGATGTTCTCCGTTCAAACAAAAGAAAAGGGGACAAATGGCCGATAAAAACCAGGCAATACAAGAGGAAGTAGGAAAGCTAGTAGAAGCAGGAATCATGAGGGAAGTGCACTACCATGACTGGTTATCAAACCCAGTGATGGTAAAGAAGCATGACGACAGTTGGAGGATGTGCGTAGACTTTAAAGACCTAAATAAAGCATGTCCAAAAGATGGTTATCTGCTACCAGAAATAGACTGGAAAGTTGAATCCCTGTGTGGATTCCCTTTCAAATGCTTCTTGGACGCATACAAAGGTTATCACCAAATACAAATGGCAAAAGAAGATGAGGAAAAAACAGCTTTCATTACGAGCCAAGGAATATTTTGCTACACAAAGATGCCTTTTGGCCCGTGGAATGCCGAAGCCACTTACCAGCGTTTGGTGGACAAATCATTTCATAAACAGATCGGCAAAAACCTCGAAGTATATGTAGATGACCTTCTTATTAAGAGTCGCATGGAGGATGAGATAGTCAGAGATATGGAAGAAACTTTCCAAACTCTAAGAGAAATTAACATGAAGCTGAATCCTAAAAAGTGTACCTTTGGGGTAGAAGAAGGAATGTTTTTAGGGTACAAAGTTAGCACCAGGGGGTTGAAAGTATGTCCGGATAAGGTAGATGTTGTTTTAAGACTTTCATCCCCAAAGTGCTTAAAGGATGTGTAAAAATTAAATGGAAAACTCGCAAGCCTGAACCGGTTCTTAGCCAAATCAGCAGAGAAATAGTTACCATTCTGTTGGACAGCGGAAGCGGAGGAAGAGTTCAAACAAATGAAGTAGCTCATTGCCAAACTTCCCATGTTAGTCGTACCAATAGAAAAGGAAGAGCTCATCGTATATCTGTCAGCATCAAAAGAAATGGTAAGCGCGGTCCTGATGATAGAGAGAGAAGCTAAGCAAATGCCCATCTATTTCGTTAGCAGGGCATTAAACGGTCCGGAAATAAATTACACATCGATGGAAAAGTTAGTGTTGGCCTTGGTGCATGCCAGTAAGTGCCTAAAGAGATATTTCTAAGCACATCCTATCATAGTAATCACGGACCAGCCGATACAACAGGTGTTGTCAAGACAAGAAGTAGCAGGGAGGCTACATAAATGGAGCATCGAATTGGGAGAATACTCAATACATTACAGACCTAGAGTATCAGTTAAAGGGCAGATATTAGCAGACTTCATAGTCGAACGACCAGAAGAGGACTCTCTGGATACTCTGATGGAAGAAGCAGAAGAACTACCCGAACCATGGATTTTGTTTACGGACGGATCCTCCTGCACAGATGGTTCCAGGGCGGGACTGATACTCACCAATCCAGAAGGGATGGAATTCACCTACGCTCTAAGATTCAGGTTCGATGCCACAAACAACGAAGCAGAATATGAAGCTTTGATTGTCGGGTTAAAGATAGCAGAACAAATGGGCGTAAAAAACCTCTAGGCAAATGTTGATTCGCGGTTGGTGGCCAACCAAGTGAACGGAACATATGTCGCGAAAGAAACCGACATGATTCGATATCGGGAGAAAGTAAAAACACTCACCAATAGCTTCAAAGCGTTCTCAATCAAACAGGTTCCTAGAAGTGAAAACAAAAAGGCAGATGCGTTAAGCAAGATAGCATCAACAAGTTTTGCACACTTGAGTAAACAAGTGCTGGTAGAGGAACTAAAGGAAAAATCTATAAGTGCAATGGAAGTGTTGGCAGTAGTAGAAGAAGAAGGAGATACATGGATGACTCCTATTTTCAAGTACCTCACGGACGGAACACTGCCAGCAGAAGCAAAAAAAGCAAGAGCAGTGAGACGCAAGTCGTGGCGGTTCTCCATAATAAATGGGACACTCTACAAAAAATCTTTCCTTGGACCATGGCTACGGTGCGTAGGACCACTTCAAGCCAACTATGTTCTAAGAGAGATACATGAGGGATCCTGCAGCATGCACGCAGGCACATGATCCGTCGTGGCAAAAGCCTTGCGGATTGGTTATTATTGGCCAACCATGCACGAGGACGCAAGGATGCTAATAAGAGCATGCCAAGACTGCCAAGTTCACAAACCTGTCCCAAGGAATCCGCAGCAAAAGCTAAGCCCAATCACATCTCCGTGGCCATTCTACAAGTGGGGAATTGACATTGCTGGACCTTTTCCGGAGGGGCCTGGGAAAGTCAAATTCTTGATAGTAGCCATTGACTACTTCACGAAGTGGATTGAAGCAAAATCGGTTGCAACCATTACTGGCAACAAGATCAAAAAATTCGTATGGGACAATATTGTTTGCAGATTCGGACTTCTAGGAGAAATCATCTCGGATAATGGAAAGCAGTTCCAGGACAATTCATTCAAGGATTGGTATGAGAAACTATGCATCCGCCAACACTTTGCTTCTGTTAAACATCCGCAAACTAATGGCCTGGTAGAAAGAGCAAACTGTAGTCTTGGAAAAGGGATAAAAGCAAGATTGGATGAAAGGAGCAAAAATTGGATGGAAGAACTTCCTCATGTTTTATGGGCACACCGCACTATGATAAAGACCAGCAACGGAGACACTCCATTCTCATTAACATACGGAACGGAAGTCGTCATCCTAGCAAAAATTGGCATGCCCACACTAAGGACAACGGAAGTAGACCCAACATAAAACAATGAAGCTCTGGAAATTAACCTCGACCTGTTGGAAGAACGGAGAGAGCAAGCAGCCATACGTGAAGCAAAGAGCAAAGCAAAAATGGAAAAGTATTACAACTCCAAAGTCTGAAGCACGAGTTTTAAGCCAGGAGATCTCGTGTACCGCAACAACGAGGCAAGCCGTGCGGAAGATACTGGGAAACTAGGCCCCAAGTGGGAAGGACCGTATGAGGTTACAGAAGCACTTGGAAAGGGGGCATACAAGCTAAGAGACCGTGACGGAAATCAGCTTCTGCGGACTTGGAACATCAGCAACCTCAAGAAGTGTTACATTCACAAAATGTAAGCAATCCACCCATGCGGACTCCGCGGTGGGGGTAATGCATTCCAATCTATCTTATTCATGCATTGTAATGTTTTCTTTTTTGAAACTTTAATAAAAAGTGAAGCTTAGCTACCTTCACAAATTTTACTTTAAACCATTGTTATTTACTATGCAAAGTTATTATATTTGTGATTAAGACGCGCACACAATAGGGCATGACCCAATAAATGTTATTCCGTATAACAAAAGGATGAGTAAACCTAACAATTAACTCAAGTATACGTAAGAGGTATTGCAAACCCAGTATAGGGAGAATAACCCACAAATATTCAAAGTAAGACTATCTTATAATCACGATATTTAAACGATAGCAAGATCATAATTCAAAGTTAAACATTCAAATCGTACAAGTACATTTGACCGCATCCGAAAAGGTCACACATGACCGCGGTATGTAACGAATAAAAACACTTAGAAACATTCTTTACACAGAGAAGGCTGTAACAAAAAGGTCACATGCGACCACGGCCAAACATACTAACATGTCACTGAATATTCAGCTTCGCGTCATCAACGGTAGGGAAAGGGTTAGCATCTGCACCTACACCTTCTTGACCATCTGCATGCACAACCTCGTAGTCATCTGTCGAAATAGGAGGAATGGAACTTATAGAAGCAAAAGTGACGGACAAGGCCGTGGTAGTGTTGGGAGCAGTACCGGAAGTACCTTCTAAAGCAACGGAAGATAAAGGCTCAGCTAAAGGAATAAAAATGTCACGGAGGGCCGATCTGTGATTTGCAATGTTCTCCATGATCTTTTAAACTCGGGCATGAGAAACGTCCAAGGAAAGTGACAAGGCAGTAGCACCAACGACAGTTTGGTCTGGTGAACGATGAATGGGAACCATCAGCTGTTTAACATGAGGCTGCGACTCAGTCAAGCCTAATTTTTCAGCAAGAGTGTCATCCAGACGAAGAAGGTTCATTATCGTTTTGACGCTAGCATCTTTGTTGGATCTTAACTCCGCGATTAAGGATAAATTGACACTTTGAAGGCGTTGCAAGGCAGAGATATAATTAGTTTCCGAAAATGGGTTATACGCAGCGACATCAGTCAAATTTCTACCCTCGCACCATGGGTAATTCCGGCAGAATGTCCATCTTGCATACCTTTCTCGACAACCTTAACAATCGCCGCTCCGAGAGTGGATAGATATTCAGTAGAGTTCAAACATTTGGCAAGTTCCATACCGTGGGTAAGTAGCCACCGACGCCCGAAAATGGTAGTCAAGAGATGCGGATAGAATTTCTCCTCAAGATGAAGGGCCATCTCAACAAAGTCAGTATATAGCTGATCAAACTTGTCATTCACCTCCTTCATCTTATCATCCTGGAATTTCTCAAGTTGATCAATGCAGTTCTCATATGCCGTAACCTTCTCCTGAAGTCCGGCAGAGGAAGTTTCCAGCCCATGCACCTACGGAAACACACAGATAAGAAACAAAAAGGGGAAAGGAGAAAGTAATATTGTTAGATATTAGAAAAAGACTCGGTCACCCCGTGTATTTTGCTATACATTTCTGAGATAAACCGATAGTAACCATAGCATCCAAATCAACAACTTCTTGTTCCCTAACCTTCACTGATGCTACGAGATCGGCCACTTTGATTTCCAACTCACTTTTCTCCTTCTCCAAGGTGGTGGTACGTTCCTTTAAAACTTGTGCTTCATCCAGAAGAGATCTCTCAACAACCTCGAACTTAGAGGCTTCGGCACGGAGACATATGGCCTCCGCGGATTCCGCCTCTTTCACTAGCAACCGTGCCTTAAGACTTTCATATTCCTTCTCCCTGACCTTTAATAGCTCTGTCTGCTCATCAACAACGGATTTCAATCTCCTTTTCTCCTTAATATTGTACTCAGCACGCATCCTCACCTTAGCGCTCAAAGACATCTGTCGAACAGCCCCCACATTGATTGCTGTAAAAGTTAAGCGTGTTCCTTCCTCGGACGAATGTAAAAAAAATTGGGGGGGGGGAGATTCATTACAAACCATCTCATGGCACGACACTACCATCGTCCAGACGTGACCCGTTAGTCACGTTCATTAAGGAACATAAACTTTTTTAAAGATTAGAGTCCCTGGTCATTAACGGTGCGAAGACCACCAATGAGGAAGTCGCTACTAGTTTCTCTTTAGCAATAACAACAGGATCAGCGGTAGGAGTAGTAGTAGTAACACTCGTCATTATCGGCATGGAAGTCCTGACAACAGAATCAACTTCAGCTTCCGCAACATTAACACTTGAATGATGAGAGGAGTCTGAGGAAATAATGAACCTTTGCGGGGCTCCAATAGTACGGAGATCAGCACCAGCTAGAGATTCGGTGTGATCTCCGTCCTCACGCTCCGGCGTGGTAGATACAGAAGACGTCACAAATGGCAAAGAAGGCATGGCCTTACCCATGACCTTGACATTTTGCACAGCCCTAGCAAGCAAGCGTTAAACCATTGACCGAGACTTACCACCAACAGCAGGTCCACCTGGAGCCTCGTGATCATCTCTTAACGTCTTGGCAGGGTGTGAAGGCTCGCCAGCATCAACAATCACGGTTTTCCGTTTCTTTTGACGCTTTGGTTGAATAAGAGTCACATCTTCAACAACAGTCCCCGCAGCTTCACTAACTAGCTGGATACCAACACCATGCCCACCACTTGCAGAATCACCCTGCTCCGCTTGGTTACCACTACCACTCTCGTTAAAAAGCTTGTCCACACTTGCATCTAGCTCGCTTTCAGCACGAGCAAGAGCAATTGGCAGCAGTGGAACAACACGCCCTACAGTAGTGTCCAGCAACTTTGGTTCATCTTCAGCACGCTGCCTCTCACCAATCCTCACCTTTGTAGGATCGGCAGTGCGAATAAAGGAAAGCAAATCCATTTCTACACAAAAAGAATAGACGGTCAGCAAACACAAAAAAGGCAAGGTATAAATAAGGCATAATAATAAAACACCCACCCTCGCCATTCTTATATAGAAACTTATGATAAGTATTCTCATCCAACGTATAATAGCGACTTAACCCCACTAAACAAAGGAATGGTTCCGGATACTTATGGAACGGAGCCAAAAACGCAACAAGAGAAGCATAATGCTTTGCGTTAAATTCAGTAGACTTGGGAAAAGGGTCCTTCGACACACTTTTACTAGTATGCCATGGACGGAAGTGCGACAAGAAAAAGGCTATTCACCAAAAGAAATGTTCGTTCAACCCGGACGCCTACTAAAAGACATCCAGCCTTTATTTTTGGAGTTCACATAAAAATAACGGAACAACCCCACCGTTGGCTCACAATCATAAACACGACACAGGATCTTAAAATGTGACACTTTAGCGACCGCAATAACATATAGATGGGATATATAGATGCGATAATATCTAAAGCCAAATCAACAAGGAAAGTGGAACGAGGAAATCTAAAGTTGGCATTACTCAAAGAACCTAGTGTATACCCCTATTTTTCCGGTAGGCATTTCGTGTATTGTTTGATTAGGGCTAGGCAATTGTGGATGCACTTCATCAGGTATATGGAAGTTTTGACAAAAAATATCAAGATTCTTCTGAGTAAGAACAGACTTTATATCCGTAATATTGCTCATGATAAAAGAAAGCAAGGATTAGGGCATCCTCCTAAACTGAATGCTTAGGTTCTTCGAAGAAAGGACAAAAGGGGGTTACTGTTAAAAAGATTGAAGAATTTTTAACAAATGACGGTTTTAGTTGGAGAAGTTGAAAAAGGAAAACAGTTGAAAGCCCATTGGTATTTTACTCTCGGTTATTGTAATGCGTGATTTTTTCAGATCATTACATGTGGCTACGATCTTGGAGTTAACGGTCATGATCAAAAGTAAAAATCATGATAACAGAAGGGCAAATTGACTAAACGGTAAAATCAGTCAGAATATGAAAGGACACGAAGAGGTCACGTCAACCACACCTACCAAGATATAGAAGCGTCGCGAAAGCACAAGAGGTCGCGGAAGGCGAAGAATACTAGAACCTGACGTCTACGTATTTCTTACCTTACCGCACGCAACAAAGTCACATGGAATAGATATACTAGACTGGGGGGACTTGATAACGTATAATAGGTTCACCAGGCCCCTAGGCCTGAACCGTATTATCATAATGGGCTCCAGCCCAATCAAAGCAACCTAAAATATGATGGGTTAGAAATAAGCCTAGTTCCGTGCTGGCACGACCTAGAAGAGGTAAGACGGAGTGACAGAGCTTCCCGGACCTAGAAAACATTCCGCGGAAGGGACCAACGTTCCGCAAGAACACGATTACTGCGGACCCTTGCCAGACAGGGGGCCCACTTCGGCCCACTAACAGATACGAGCGAAATATTAGGAAAACCTAGTATTGGGCTCACCTATAAAAAAAGGTGCTCTGACACCCCACGAGGTATGATTTTTCTGACCACATTTCCAAAAAAAACAAAACACAATTAACTCTGGACATTCTCTGATAAGAAATATGTAATACTTACTCTTACTGTCGGAGTCTAATCCTGGGGTCCGTCCTCATGGTAAGGGACTAACGGTTTCTTTTATTGTGCAGGAGGTTCACTACATCATTGGCTTAGTACAAGATCCTATTCATTTATCCCTATCCAACAACACATCCAGATCTACATATTTATCCCGTACATATTTTGTGCTACAAGTGTCAAAGACAATTTGACCCAAGTCAGAGGAGGCATGGTTTTATAGTACTACTTTTTTAGATTCACAGCAATATAATTGAAATTCCGAATATTGGAAGCCTTGGATAAGAGCCGTTAGGTGTAGTAACGCGGCCAGACATGGCCGGCGTTACTACAACGTGTCCGGCGTTGACCCAACGGCGTTGGTCCGGCGTTGGCGTGCAACGCGGTTTGGGAGTTTTTTTTTTTTTTATTTTTACCCCTGAAATGTTTTGTGATATTTTAAACCCTTTCCCCCCTATTTTGAAAAGTTTCATTTTTAACCCCCCCAACAACTAGTTTTTTTTTATTTTTTTGAATTTTTTTCAATGTACTCCTAAAAGGCTGAATTGTTTTTTTATTTATTTTACAACCCCTCACTCAAATCACTATATATACCAACACATACCAAATACAAATTCAATACAAATTCACTCGTCAAATAAATATAATCTTTTTAGCAATAAAAAATGTCCGAATTTCTCAACACACGGTTTTATGAATCTCCTCACTGGGTCGATGACGACGGAATGGTTTCACTTTACCAAACAAGAACAACAACAAGCTTTTTTTCGATGACAACAATCAAAGTCCTAAACCATGAAATTCTAGAAATCTACAGCACAAACTACCATCATTCAAATCAGAAAACTTCCCAAATCAATCACTAACTCAACATGTCGATTCGTCATAAAAAAGGCTGGGTCGTAAGAAAAAAAAAATATCAAAAAGGGGAAAAATATTGAAGACGAGTCCCAGAGCCGGTGGCAGTGGGCGTTGGCTACCCGGTCGAAGGAAGAATTGCTATTGCACATGTTACGTGGCCGTTTCGGAAGATAATAATGTCGGAAGGTACAAAAGCTGAAACGTTTTGGTATCGGGTTTTGAACGAGTTCAATTCGAAAAAAATTTTTCAAAAACGTACAAAAGGATATGTTGACTAGCAAATGACATACGTTGAATGCAATTGCCAAAGTTCAACGCCACGTACAATCGGGCCAAAACGTTTGGAGATAAGTAGGGAAACGAATGTGGATTATTTGTGAAAACGGCTCAAGTATTTACCGTGACGAGCATAAAGGGGGTCGCGTTTTCTTCAATGAAGATGCTTTAGGGCGTTTTGATGATTCCACCTGAAATGGGACAGCACCAATACAAGTTGACTTAACCGGAGGGACGTTCCCCGGGGCTACCAGAGGATACTATTCGGTCACGATGCACGACCGCTGTACCGGCGGCAAACCACGGACCCGCATAAGAAAAACCAAATCCGACGCCACGGCGAGCACCAGTGTGAAAGTAGCGCCGTCCAACCCAAATTGGGGAGTTAATGGAGGAGCTTCGTTTTGAAACGGGAAGCCGCCGAACGTGCTTTCGAAGCTCAGCCGAAAAAGAGACATAATGCGGTTGGAGGATTGTTGAGGTTTCTAGTTACTAGCACCAAGGATTTGGACGACGACGACGCCTATTGGATCAAGAAGCAAAAACAATTAATCAAAAACAAAATGAGAAATGATTTGGGCGACGAGGACGACGAAGACGAGTAGTTTTTTTTCGTAATGTTTTTATTTATTTTTTTAATTTCGTAATGTTTTTTTTTATGTAATTTGTATGTTTAATTATGAATGAAATGGTTAGTTTGTTAAAATAATGAAATAATTGTTTAGGGGGTTTTATGAAAATAAAGAGGTGAGTGATGTTATTTGATGTTATGATTAGAGGGGTGGTGTTGGTGTTGGTGTTATGCTGATGTGGCGCTGACAGTCAAAAAATGGTGTTATGGTGTTACTACACCTCAGGCTCTAAATGTCATCTATGTGGAGCATAGTCCATTTAATGATTGAAATTGCAACTGTTTAAACGGTATGAAAAAGATATACATGAGAAAGTGCAACTATTTGGTTGGATACATAAACTAATATCATCGATTCATGCATGATTGCATGGTACCAAAGAAATTTTAATCCCGCCCGTTTCTGAGGATTTTCTATCACTAAGGGTGCGTTTGGTTCGCGGAATCTTCAGCATTCTTATGGAATTGGAATCTGATTCCAATTCCAAAACGTGTTTGGTTGGCGGAATGTTTGAATTCAAAATCTGATTCCAATTCCATAATGTGTTTGGTTCGCGGAATTAATGTAATGAAATACCACAAATTCCTTTATGTGTGGAATTAACATTCCATCCTAAAACGGAAGGAAAGTTTCAAATTCCATGGAATTTGATATTTTTATCATCAAAAATAAATTTTTATTATTATTATCATTATTATTATTATTATTATTATTATTATTATTATTATTATTTTATTATTATTATTATTTTTTTTTTATATTTTTTTATTTATTTTATTTATTTTATTTATTTTTTTTTAATTTATTTATTTTTTATTATTATTATTATTAATTATTTTTGTATTATTTTATTATTATTATTATTAATTTTTATTTATATATTTTTTAAATTATATTTATTTATTTATTTTAAAGTTATATTATTTATTTATTTATTTAAAAATATATTTATTCAACAACCATCTCAGATCCACCATATTTAGCCCGTAACATATTTTGTACTAACAATGTCAAAGCCCATTTGACCCAAGTAGAGAGGCACTGATTTTATAGTACTACGTTTTCGATCATCACACGCAATCTAATCCGAAATTCCGAATATTGGCAATCCTTGGCTAAATGTCATCTATGTGGAGCATAAGTCCATTTAATGATTGAAATTGCAACTGTTTAAACTGTATGAAAAAGCTATACATGAGAAAGTGCAACTATTTGGTTGGATACATAAACTAATATCATCGATTCATGCATGATTGCATGGTACCAAAGAAATTTTAATCCCGCCCGTTTCTGAGGATTTTCTATCACTAAGTATTAGCATATGCTAGTTTTGCAGCTCCATTCACACATCTTTCATATAAACATTTCCAATAATATCTCGGTCTACATCTTAAAATTTTGGTGTTAGAGTTTCATGTAACCACTCAACCCAACCTTTAAACTTGTCGACAAGACACTAGTTTTGTGCCATTGGAACTACCATTCATCTCGTCTCGAACACTGATGGTCTTGTTTATCTGTTTGGGTAAAATTTTGAATTCATAAGTGGTGGAATGGTGTAACCCTGTTTCTGTAAATGTCAAAACCTACAGCGATAGCTTCTGCAAAACCAATGAAATAAAAAGGCTAAAAATGTTAAAATTAAAAAAGATTGCACCAGCCGGGAATCGAACCCGGGTCTGTACCGTGGCAGGGTACTATTCTACCACTAGACCACTGGTGCGTGTTGATTTTATTTCATATATTATTTTATTTAACCTGAATATGAATTATTTTAATGGTTTATGTGAAGTGTTAAATTTCTTAGATAAACAAGTTAAATTTTTATATCTTTGAGTAAGAAAAGTGATTTCATGAAATATTTTCTTAGCTACAGCAAACTTGAACAATAAATTTTTTGATGTTTTTTTTCGGGTCAGAGACTCTAAGGGGGTGTTTGTTTCGGCTTTATATGTGGACTTATGAGCTTATTTGATTTCGGCTTATATAATAATAATAATATAAGCCCTAATTTTTTGGCTTATTTTGAGACTTGTGGCTTTATATTAGTGGATACTCAAAGGTAAAGCAAGTGAAGCTACGGCTTTAGACCCCAAATTTTTTAAGGCCTCAAATTTTCTAAGACCAGTACATGTAAAAAGACAGTTAACCACACGTTTTTCTTGCCGTCATCTTTAAAGATTCGATTATTTAAGGCCCCAATAAGCTGATATATGATAAATAATCATAGTTTTGGACATCTTTTGTTTGTCCTTTTTTATTTTTCAAGCCTATGAGTTGTAAAGATTTAAGACCAAATATATTAAGCATATAAAATACTCGTTTGTGCATGAAAAATAAGTAAATATAAATTTAAGCCATGTAATAACTATCATCTAGCCATTTACATTGATAAATCAACGTTTATTTTTTCACACTTACAAACATACTTTGACTCTTTGACGTTTCTCATCTAGTCATGTATATTATTCTTCAATAAAAAGTTGTTTTTAAGGATGTTTTAGTTTCAGCTAAAAGAAATTGGTAAAAAAAATGAATGTAGAAAGATTAATTGAAAAGTAAACAAGCTTGCGAAGACACTCTTAGAACCGTTTATTTCTTATACATTGCAGTTCAAGCTATTTCATCACTAAAAAGAAAATTTGGCCAATTTATATTGTATGAGTGTATCTTTAGTTTACTATCTAGCATCAAAAAAAAAAAAATTCGCTAAATGATAATAAGCTAAAAAGGTAGTCGTTTGAACCTTGAAAGTTTTTCAAGCCATATTATAACAATTCTTATTAATGGTATATATCTAATTTTGAAACTAAAAGAGTTTTGAGAAAAATTATACATGTGAAAAATGTTATACCGATTGGTATACTTAATTAAATTATAAATCTAAACTTTCTCCATATAATACTTATATGACATATAGAATAATGTTAATAATTCCGGTAAAAATTTCTTCGAAAAAGGAAGTATTTCAAAATAAAGTTAATTAAGAGTTATTTACGATCCAAAAATGTCACAAAAAGATTAGATTTATTGGCTCACTTATCAATTTTAAATGAGATATTATGCTTTCGAGAAACTAATCATAGATTTCAAATAAAAAACTTGAAAAAATTAATTCTATATATACTATTTTTCGGCAAATATCTTTTATAAAATGCCCCGTTTTAAGACTTTACTTTAGGCCTCCGAAAAGGTTAAGCCGCCCTTGTCTTATATAAGTTTATTACGATATGATAAACTTATATAAGCAATAAGTCTCAATATAACCCCCTATATAAACGTGATGACTATATTAAAGTTTTGAAGTAGTATCGGCGTGTTATACGGATTTTCTAGCTCCTAAGAATATAATGTATCGTTAAAAATGGAACATTATTGTATTCTATCTCAAATACTAGTATTTTTTTTCGTAGTAGTCGGTCTATTTAGTAGTTTCAATTGTCAAATCCTCATAGGTATTTACAATTTTATCCAATATATTTATAGTAGTTAGTATTATATGGTCAAGCGGGAAATTGATTCATATTTGAATTTATCCAAATATTCTAACATTAAATGTATGCACAAGATCTTTGTGGTTGAATATCTGAATTTATGCCAGTAAAAAGAGCACGAGTACACGATGTACACTTGGTTCATTAATGGCATCATTGATTCATTAATATACTCCCCTGTGAGATTACATGTATAATTAGCCAAAACATTGTAACTTGAAGCAGTGGCGTTAAATCTTTTGTATCAGCTTTCAGTTTCTTTTATAGAGGCTAAGTTAGATGCAGATGGTGGTATAAATACAGGACGATACTTTACATTACTGAATTTTCGTTTTCATAAAAGCCGCCTCGTGGGGTTGAGCAATCGGGGTTTTACAGTGGGTCAGGCTGCTTTAAAAGTCGTCTCGTGCAAAGTGACAAAATACGAGAAAGCATGCATTGAAAATCAACACGTGTTTATCCCCTTCGCGTTTGATACATTTGTTTCCTTGCACCTGAGGCGGTTGAGCTACTTACTAGAGTCCAACGTGTTATGAACAGTAATGTTATGACACATAGATCCATAAATGTTTATTTAACTATAGAATTGGCTTTAGCATACAAAAGGGAGACGAGCGGCGCAGCTTGTTGCCCGTTTGCCTTCTCCTACTATGTAACCGTTCTTATATGTATGTAGTAGAATTAGTTAATAAAAAAAATACCTCAATGATATTAGCGGATTTATGTGTGTTTATTCAAATGTATTTGAAAAAATTAATTAAAAATAAAATAAAAAGGAATATATTTGAGAAATATTAAGGGATTTTAATTTTATATGAATACAAAATGTAAGGGTGAATAAAGATAATACAATCAAGATTTAACTAATTACATTATTCAATTGTTGTATGTAACGTATAAGTTTAAACCATGATTGTTAAGATCCCGATTCTAATTCTAAAATCTTAGATTATTCATTCGATTATGCTTGTCTAAACTTACAAGTGTAAATAAAAGAATTTAGTTTTGAAAAAACATGTAAAAAGTAGGTGAACCATCTTCATCAGTCGTTCACTTTAGAAACAGATGTCTAAAAACTCATTTTGAGTCTAATATACTACGAGTAATTAATCAATATCTGCTCAAATAAAGATAGCTAATTAGTGAAGAGGGTTAGGGTAACCTAAACCATTACAAGAATAAAGACAAATGGTGGATTTGTTATCTAGCTTCATAATGTTTTCTTGCATTTGCAAGATCCTGATTAGGGTTTTCACCAAATTTACAGTTAATTAAATTTTGGTGCAAATTTAGATCCAGATTATATAACTACAAAAGATTTATGTATACATTGCCCTTGGCATATAGATAATATAATTAAAAAACATAAAATTATGACATCTTATATAAACCCTAAAATAAATAAAACAACAAAGATTTCTACCTCAAAAACACCATAAGTACCATACTCTTATGAGGGCAAAACATCATATATACCATACCTCTGCTAAATTTTCTCAAAAAACAGATTTGGTTACGCGGAAATGATGTTTTGCCATCACTGCTTGTGTTCCATCATTATTGGCCACTCTATACGAAAAAATTCAATAAGATATAATATGGATCATTGCCAAGCCGAAGCTCCAAATCCAATTCACCTTCGCTACTTCCACCTCGAAGACTTCTTTCCGGTTCTCTATCTTCTCCATTAACCCAGCCACACTCTAGGCTTAAGCTCCTCATCTTTTCCTCCCTTGATGGACTTTTGATCACTCCATGAACATCTTGATACTTGTTTTCGTGCTCTATTTCCCTTGTGGTACTTTATGTGGAGGCCAAGAAAATTCGTGTAAACCGAAACTGACCCTCTTGTTGATTTAGGATATACCAGAAACATAGGTCCCTTGGGCAATCTTGCAAAGATTGGTTGGTAGGATCTAGGGCCTGAATAACAGCTATAATCTTCTTGTCTACTTGAGTTCTTATCATGACTCAAATAACTAGGCCTACTCTTGGCTCTATCTTTTCTATGAATGTTCATGTGTCCACCCAACGCTTGCGCTGTGGTGAACCCACGCTTGCAAAATATGCATTCGTATGATCTTACTCTTGGCCCAACATGTTGTTCTAGTAGATCAACTTCTTTGATAGTATTTATTGGCTGATCTTCATGATCATCCATAGTTATGGACATCATTGATGTGAAATAACTTCTATTTGAATTATATGTAACTTTTGAATACGAAAGGACTGGAAGATCTTTTTTAAAATTTATGGAGAGTTGAAGTGTGAAGAGGGAGAGCGCAATAAAAAATGAGACAAGGTCTTTGTCTTATATTAACAAAATTTCTTGTTTTAGCCGGCTTTTATACAAGTCTTTGTATTTTTTAAGACATTATTTAACTTGGTAACTCTTTGATTTATCTTAGTTTGTTATATCGTGAGGAAGTTAAGCCACATAGGCATATCTTGGTACGTTTGTTTTGTGCATTATTATTATTATTTTTATTCTTTCCATTTGAGTTGATGTCAAAAAGCATATCTCTTAACTTTTGCTACTTTTCCGCTTTTCAAGTTTGCTACTGTTTTGTTGGTTACCATCGTCTTCAAGTCTGGCGACCATCCTTACAAGATACTCGACAACTTTGTAGAGTTGCTTACCATGTCTTATATCTTGGTTCCAACTGTATTGCTTGCGGTACGTGGACACTAATATCAACAATCACTACAAGAAATATGGGAACAGGTGACGGTATTTTCCCCGGCGACATTTGTCGCTGGGGAAAAGTCGCTAAACGACAAAAATTGGTCCTACGTGGCACCAATTCTCGCAGACTTATTAAGTCAAAGAAATCGAAACTTTTCCCCGGCGACATGTCGCCGGGGATAATGTTTGACTTTGTTGACTTTCAACTAAACTACGTTTTTAGGTTCGTTTCGGTCTGATATTCCGTATATTTTAACAAAAAATATAGATACGTTTTTAAGGTGTGTTAATGTTTGTACCATTGGCATGTCGAGGTGATATCGTTATACATAAACAAATTCATATCATAAAAGTTTAACAAAATCTTCACATACAATAAAACATACGAATTACATTGCAAATGACAAACTACTCCAAAGCATACGAATTACATTGCACATGACAAACTACTCCAAATCAAGTTTTTCTTTCCACGCAAGTGCTTGCAGTTTGAGCACTCTCCATTTCTTGTAGATCCTAGAGAATAGTTTGTAGGTGTTGAAGGTCTTGAAGAATAGATTGGAGGCGTTGAAGGTCCTGAAGAATAACTTGGAGGTGTTGAAGGTCCTGCAGATGGAGCTCCATGAGAACTCATCAATTGACGAAGTCGGGTCTCTTTCCATAAAAAAAATCCACATCCAAAATGTTTCGGAGACTGTTAAATAGTAAAGAAATTAATTCTTTTAACAACTAACCAGAATATTTATATATTACACAAATAAAAAATATGTGATTGTCCACCTTTGATTTTGGACATGCATAGTATAGTTTACCGTAACTCTCAGGTTTATACGATTGTCGGAGAACTACATCTCATTCTGCACAACTACACGCAAAAGCTTTATGTGGCACCATATTCACCATTTTTTTGTGGTTGCGATGGTAAGAGTGTGTGATATGTTTGTGGTTGTGATAGTATCTGCTTTTATGGAATAAAAAAGTTTTTTGGCGGGAGTTTTTGGCAGGAGTATAGTGTATAACCATAACATATCGACTCATCCGTTGAACGTCTAATGTATAACCATAACATATCGACTCATCCGTTGAACGTCTAATGCATAACCATAACATATCGACTCATCCGTTGAACGTCTAATGCATAACCATACCATATCGACTCGTCCGTTGAACGTCTAATGCATAACCATACCATATCGACTCGTCCGTTGAACGTCTAATGCATAACCATACCATATCGACTCGTCCGTTGAACGTCTAATGTATAACCATACCATATCGACTCATCCGTTGAACCTCTAATGTAGAACCATACCATATCGACTCATCCGTTGAACATCGAATGTACAACCATACAATATCGAATCATCCGTTAAACCTCTAATGTAGAACCATACAATATCGACTCATCCGTTGGACATCTAATGTATGACCATAACATATCGACTCATCTGTTGAACGTCTAATGTACAACCATAACATATCGACTCACCCGTTGAACATCTAATGTACAACCATAACATATCAACTCATCTGTTGAACGTTTAATGTATGACCATAACATATCAACTCATACGTTGAACCTCTAATGTACAACCATAACATATTGACTCATCCGTTGAACCTCTAATGTAGAACCATACCATATCGACTCATCCGTTGGACATCTAATGTATGACCATAACATATCGACTCATTCGTTGAACGTCTAATGCATAACCAAAACATATCGACTCGTCTGTTGAACGTCTAATATACAACCATAACATATCGACTCATCCGTTGAACCTCTGATGTACAACCATAACATATCGACTTATCCGTTGAACCTCTAATGTAGAACCATA
>BQNB010126525.1:7826-19589 GCA_026074375.1 Tanacetum coccineum | reverse complement strand
TAAAGAACAATCGATATAAAGACAAATCAAAACATTATATTATCATAAACATGGCTAATACCTAAAGGTATTAGCCGATATTCATTGTAATAATACATGAAATCATAGATGAACGATTAAAGATAATGCTAACCGAACGCGTATAGTAGAGTGTAGAGATTACAAGAGTTTTCCCATTGATCGGACTACTTTTTAGGACCTTCTTGGCTTCATTGATATTCTGGAAATCAAACTTGGTGGTAGAAAGCATACCCTAAATCGTATTTATGATTTGGTATTTATAGACTCTGAAAATTGGTCGATACGGCGTATTGAAACTCAATACGGCGTATCTGGGTTGCTTGGCGTGGGCTCCAAGAATAAAATATTCCAAAATTCTTATGCAGGAATTTAGATACGCCGTATCTGATTTTTAGATACGGCGTACTGACCAATACGCCATATCCATTTCTTGGATACAGAGTATTGACCAATACAGAGTATTAGGGTTTTTGGATATGGAGTATTGGCTGAAAATGTGTTTTTCTTGATTTTTTTACCAAACTATCATATATGGCGTATCAATGGCGTATTCTTTAAAGTCAGGCAATGGTCTTGAGTTCTTCAAAGTCTTTAGATACGGCGTATTTGTCTAGAATGAGACGGCGTATCGATGTCAGAATCAGTCGACTTTCTTAGACTCTTTGTTTATGCTTCAAAACACGTCATTTTCTTCATCTTTTTCCAAATACTCGATAATTACTGCAATCCTCAAATATAAACGATTAAGTAACAATTCTTTGCGATAACTATAGAAAATTGGTTAATATCGTGGGATAAATGATGCTATAAAATAAACGTTATTTGATGTCATCACTGATCATCAAAGAAACAGAAGAGCATTGCGATCTCAACCACAGAGGTTGAATACATTGCCATGTCTGGATGCTGTGCTCAGATACTTTGGATGAGGTCACAGCTAACAGACTATGGTTTTACCTTCAATAAGATTCCCCTGTATTGTGACAACCGCAGTGCTATTGCTCTCTGCTGCAACAATGTCCAACACTCCAGGTCCAAGCACATTGACATCCGGCACCATTTCATTAGAGAGCAGGTTGAAAAGGGCGTGGTTGAATTGTACTTCGTGATGACGGATTATCAGCTTGCGGACATCTTCACCAAGGCATTACCTAGAGAGCGGTTCAAATTCCTTCTCCCGCGTCTTGGTATGAAGAGTATGACTTCGGAAACCCTTAACGTCTTCAGGAAGGAGAAGGGGAGTAAAGGATGGTCTTCATATATCCTATGTATATATGTGTATATAATTAAACATAAAAACAAAATACAAAAATATAAAACCTATAAAAACTATAAAAATCAAAAAATAGAAAATAACAAAAATATTTTTCAAGACATGTCTTCTGTCAATCGATAACATTTACGGACCTAGAAATTTCATTCAATAATGACATGGGTCTTTAAATGAAGTTCGAGCGGAAGTTCAAACTGTTTTCAAAACATGTCTTCATGGCTTGCAGTTATTTCCGACTGCAACCCGCTTTTCAATTTGAGGAATGCATGTCGTCAAAAAGACAATTGTTCCTAACAACGGGTAATTAATTTTTCCTGGGCATGGATTACTTAATATCTGTGAATCCAAGGATTAATGTACGTTTCAGTGCATTCTTTCTTAACCAAAAGAGAAGTCTTCCTTTTATAACCAAATAATTTTCTTCTTCATTGATTCTTCAAAAATTATTTGTGTTACTCACGGTGGAAAAGTGTTGTTGGAAATTCATCAATTCAGGTTTTTCAAAATAAACTTTTCAACTCAAACAACGACAACAGCTCTTTCAATAGAAAACGGGTCATTGTTTATGGGGGAGAGTGTTTTCAAGTTTATGGCATCAAACGGGTTTCTAGATCACATCATACAATTAATGGAAAAGATTTTGTTGTAATACGAGATTATAATTTAAAGGGGAGTTAATTGTTTTTAACTCAAAGGGCCAAAATTATCATTAGTTAAAGAGTTCAGGGACTTATGTGCAATATGCTAATCGTCTCCTAGCTCTATTAAACTTAAGGACTAATTCTGCCATTTCCCAAACTACTTTAACCTTAGAAAACCTTTAAGCCGAAACTGTATGTGGTTAGAAACCTCAAGGACCAAAACTGCCAAATCCCAAACTAGGAGTATAAATAGGTAGCGATTTGAGTTTTGGTCAAAACATTTCAAATCCAGTCAAACCTTTTCACACACTCTCTCTCCACGCAAACCGCCATCTAGAACAACCTCCTTGATTCTTGATTTCATGTGGATACTTTGCTAAGGTCCCTCTAAAACTTCATTTAATACATTAAGATGATGCCTTAGGTTAAAGGAATCAATTCAAAACACACTTAAATCGCTTCCATGTCTAGATTCGACATAGGTTTCAATCTAAATCTAGAGTGTTGTTTGAAATTGTAAATTGGTGGGTGGGATACATGCGGCTAGGACTTAAATTTAGTATATCACTACTTGATCATGGTCTCTCTAACACTTTAGGAGCCTAGATTGATTTAAATGTCTGTCCTTGTCGAAAACATATAAGAATGTTTGGAATGATGTGTGGATTGCTGGGAAATGATTACTAGGTATAGGTGATGCTTATTTGTTGAATCAATTCGCTCCCCAACTGCCTATGATCTTGATTTGATGATTTTTCGTGTGTAGATTGATTTTTAATAATCAACTGCTGTTGTTAGTTGTTGTTAAGCGTGTATATGTTCTCAAAAACACTTAGGAATCTATTGGAACCCATATATGCTTGTCCTGTAGTGCGTAAAATGGTATTCGAATGTGTTTGCATTTTATGTTGCTGATAGCGGTTTGATAAAATGTTCTAGATAGCGGTTTGGTTTGTTGTAGCTTGATAGCGGTTTCCTTAATGATGCATGATAGCGGTTTGCTTAATTATGCCAGATAGCGGCTTGATGATAAATGAATTCTTTATTATGAACAGGCAAACCGCTACGTAGTAGCGGTTTGATGAAGATTATTTTTATTATTCCAAACTGCTATTTCGAATTTTTCATAATTGGTAGCGGTTTGACTAAAAAGAATAAAATATTCGTAGCTGTTTGGTCATAGCAATTTGATTAAAATAAATGTTTAATCCGTAGCTATTTGGTCGTGGCGGTTTGATCATTCCGCTACATAGCGGTTTGATCATTTACCTTCACAGCGGTTTGATTAACCCTCCTCACAGCGGTTTGGTGTCTAGTGGGTAGCGGTTTGGGCCAGAATCACAAAACTTTGGCCCATTAGTCCTAATACCATCTTAAGGCCTAATCCAAAGGCACAATTACTTCATTAACACCCATCCAGGACTTGTTAACCTGTATGTGTTCATTGGATTTCCTTGACCAACATCCTCTTAATCTCACAATAACCAATCGAAGCATGTCAATGTTCTCATCTAACACCAAGATATATGTCATGTCTGCCTGTCTTTGTTGATATCCTTGTGCAGACAAAATGGCTGATGAGAATGTTCCCGCTCCTGCTCCCACAAGATCTGATGATCAAATTCTTCCATTTGCTGCATGGGTACCCATTGGAAAGAGCAACTATGTTCTAGATCTTCAAAAGAAGCAAAAGAATCCAATCTTTCAAATCTCTGTGGACATTCTATAAAGCACTAACTTCTTCAGGGCATTCACTGCTTCTGCCTCAGTTCCAGCTATCTATATTCAACAATTTTAGAACACGCTTACTTATGAGGCAAATACTGGAGCTTATAGTTTTTAGCTGGATGAAACTCGATTCATACTGGATGCTAATCTTCTGAGGGAGGCGTTAGAGATAACACCCATTGATCAAGCTAACCAGTTTATGTCCCCTCCGTTAGGTGATGTAGTTATGGACTTTGTAAATGAACTGGGGTATCCCGAGGTTATTCACTTTGTGTCAAGAATGGTGGTGAATAACCTGTATTAGCCTTGGAGGGTAATATTGTCCATGATCAACCAATGTCTCACAGGCAAGACCTCTGGACATGATAGGCCTAGATATCCAGTTCTTTAGATACTTTAGGGTATAATCACAAGTTCAAATGTTAATTTTGCTGAACTAATATAGGAGGAATTTGTACAAGCTATTCAGATCGTTCTTACTAACAAGGCCAATCTGAGCAGTCCTACTAAGAAGGGCAGGAAAGACAAGCCTCATGTTATTCTATTTTTTCGGTTCACAAAGTTAATCATATGTCACTTGGGAAGAATTCATAGCATTCACCAGAGATCAACATCTCTGTTTCATCTTGCTGAAGAAGATCTCAGACTTGGTAATCTTAAATTCATTCCCAAAGGCGAAGCAGATGAAGTCTTTGGAATGCCAATTCCCAACGAGCTGATCTCGAACAATATCAAGAATGCACCGTACTACAATGCTTATTTGGAAATGGTCACAAAGCATGATCAGAAAGTTGCGGCCGAAAAGGAAGGAAAGAAGAAATCTGCAAGTACCAAGCAACCCAAGCCAAAGCCAACTATCGAGAAGTCAAGCAAAGCTGCACCTGCATCGAAGCCGAAGGTAACCAAGGAAAAACCTTCTAAGGCCTCTACTGCTAAGCCACCCAAGCCAAAGCCTGCCAAAGAAAAATCAACCAAGGCTACACCACTACAAAAAGCTGGCAAGGGTAAAGTTGCAAAAGTTCATACCGTGAAGAGTTCTCTCTAGCTGGTTGATGAACCTGATGAAGAACCAGCTCACTCTGAACCTGAACCTGAACATCAAGGTGGAGGTGAAGAATTTGATATGGAACGTGTTATTCAGATGAGTATGGAGTCGTTTCAGGCACAGGGTCATGCACATGTTTGAGTTGTGGAAATTCAAGAACCTGTTGCAAAGGTCATCCAACCACTCCCTGTAGTAGAAGGCAAGGGCAAAGCCATTGTCACTGATGAATAAGCTGCCCAATCTCTGCTAGCCCTACACATACCAAAGAGGAGAAGCGCCACAGACCAATTCATATTCCAAAGGCGGACTCCAGCTACTGAAGAGGCATCTACTGGACCCTCTACACAACCACAGGATGACACATCCATTAATATTGTCCATAACTCTCCTTCTCCAGCAGATGCTGAAACAGGTGCTGGATCTGATAAGACAAATAGTAGAGGTGATACTAAGATATTGCAGATCAATGAAGAACTAGGAAAAGATGTGGAGAAGCAGGTGGACCTAGAGGAAAATACCACTGAACTTGATCAAGACCAGGCTGGATCAGACCCTGGTGAAACTCACGAGTCTTGACCTCCACCAGAGCACGTACTCATAGATGAAGACCAGGCTTGACCAGACCCTGGAATAAGACGTGTGGATCTTGCTGGACCAGACCCTGAGCCCACGCACAACGAATTTATGGCTACTTTGTACCCTAAGGTTCAAGAAAGTTTGAAGTTTCTAGCTGATGAACATGTCATCCTAGAGGATCCACTAAGTTCAACTGGGACTCTTTTGTCAATAAAGAATCTGGAGGATGCATATGCTATTGGGGATCAGTTTATTAATGAAAAATCCACTGATGATGAACCGGGAAAACTCAATGTGGAAGTAGAAGTGGTCTCCATGGTCACAGTTCCAATTTATCAAGCATCTTCCTCAGTTCTTCTATTCTCTACACCAATAATTGATCTTTCAACTCCTAAACCTGCATCATCTACCACTCAAGCACCAATCTTTACAGCAACAATAACGACTACACCAACAACCCTTCCACCTCCTCCACAACAACAAAGCACACCTGAATCAGAGTTAGCCAAACATGTCACAGCTCTTGAAAAGAAACTCTCTAATTTAGAGCAGAATAATAAGAATCTCGGTAACATGACTCAGAATCTTAGATCTAGGGTCTACAATTTGGAGCTTAGGGATCTGCCTCATAAGATTAATGAAGCAGTCCATAAAAATGTCAAAGAGGCTATTCAAATAGCTCTTCAAGCTCCTCTTAGAGAGCGCTTCAGATACTTGTCCGAAGAGGATATGAAAGATATGCTTCACCAAAAGATGTTCGAGAGTGGTACATACAAATCAATTCCTGAACATATCGCTCTCTATGAAGAACTGAAGGCATCTATGGTATGAGCTCAGAGGGATGAATTCCTTGCTAAAATAGACAAGTCACGCAAGTGACGCCGTGACGATCAAGATCCTCTTCCTCCTCCACCAGATTCGGATCTCAGTAAGAGGAGACGACATGACACTGGCGTATCTGGTTCATCACAGCCTCAAGCTCCTTAGTCATCAGCATGGAAGAAGTCTGACACTCGAGATGCTCCTTTAAGCTCCTCCAAGCAACAATCTGGTCCTTATGCTGAGCAACCAGTCGAAGACATACCAATACATGATTCTGCCAATATATCTGATTCAGAGGACACTGAATCTGCCCATCTTCCAAAGATTAAGTAGAGGCCATAATGGTTAAAGCCTATTCCAGATGATGAAAGACCAGCCACTCCAGAACCTGCCTAGGTCATTCCCACATCCCATATTCCTAACGCTGAGAACAATTGGGCCAATGCGTTAGCCTCCATGTATCAAGCTCCGGCAGAGAAATCTTTACTTGAGAAGACTGGGGATATGCGGACGTTTATGAACTGGTATTGCCAAAAGGTGGGAAAGGCCGAGCTTACTCAAGCATATTTTGAAGGCCAAGCTTATGAAGTCGCTAAAACTTTCTACCCAGACGTCGTTCATCTTTAGTTCAAAATAGAAGAATGTCACAAGATGCTTACCGATCAGATTGACTAGGCTAATCCAGTAGGTGATCAAGTCAGAATTGATATTAGCAGACCTCTGCCTCTCAGTGGTCCTCCAAGTCATGTCACTATTTAAACTCAATTCTTTTTCAACAAAGACTTGGATTATTTGCGATATGGTAATAAGGGATGCGGACAGGCTTTGTCAATTTCCAAGATGAAGGCTGCTCGTTATCATGACTTTAGACTTGAACTACTCGTATCTAAGCATATGTGGATCGATGATGTCTGCACCTATGACATAAGTGCCTCTTATGGTATCTCTCATTGGTGGTTTAATCGTCAGAAATTCTACATTGACTGACACACTGCTGTCTCAAGCCGTAAGGCAGTTAGAACTCATATGCGTATACTCAGTGTTGTTAGTATAAAATCCTACTCTCGCTACGGGTACGACTATTTGAAAGAGATTACACTACGCAGAGCTGATTATCAAGAATACACGATTGCAGAAAAGGACTTCAAAAACTTGTATCCCAGTGACTTTGAAGACCTGAATCTGCTGCTTCTACAAGGTCATCTTAATCATCTTTCTGGCTCAGACAAACGTATGCTTTCTACTGCTGTCAATTTGTGGACACACAACTTAGTGATTCAACAGCGGGTTAAAGACCTCCAGCTCGGCATTGAGAGCTACTAGAAACAGCTAAATCTCACTAAACCAGGATGGGATGCAACGGGCTACGAATACAAGAATGACTATACAATCATTGAGTCGCCTCGTGCAGTTGTGTTCCCTGTCTGTAATAATGAACGGAAGATCATTAGGTTTAATGAGATTTACAAATTCAGTGATAGTACGTTGACAAATATTCTAGAAGCACCGTATTACAGAATTAAGAAGTACAAGGTTAATCGGTTCAATCCGGGTATGAACACGCGGTTTTGAACTGATAAGGATGTTGCAAGGAGCAAGAAATTTATACATGCCATTGAACAGAGACTCAAGACCAGAAGGATTTTCCGAAACTTAGAATGCTTTGTTGGTGGTCATGTACGAGATATTGACTACATACTACTTCAGAGAACTAAATGAGCACATCATCTCTGCATTTAGGTCAATATCTTTTGTGGTGTATATATATTGTATCTTTTACATTATAGAGTAGTGTTGCATTTAGTGTTATGTGTCTGTGTATGAATTTTTCATTAAATTCAAAACCCTTCAAACCTATCATACAAGACACTAACAGAATCCCTCATAGATTAAGAGGGAGCATTAATATGTTCCCTATTAGGCTTATGAATAATCAGCACATTATTCTCCCAGTTTTCCAACATATTCAAATCCATTGGTATCCAAAATATCAACAGGTTTGAAATTTTTGATAAGGGGAGAAAATGTGATTTAAATATGAAAACTGATAAAAAAATCATGATTTTTTGGACTCATGTGTATACTCCGTCCTCCTTGTGCTAAACATTTTCGTTTAATCAATGCACATGATTGAGGGGGAGCGTTTATGAAAATTCAAAAACAATCAAGGTACTAAAAGTTTTGATATTTATATCACAAGTACCTGATTGAGTTTTTCGATTGGTTTTATGGCAAGATGAACTATACCAAAAAGACCGACCATGTATTTAATTTTATCGTAGTTATAAGGTTGGTAAGGTTAGGTATTAGTTCCCATGATCCAGCCAGAACCGGAGGGATCTACCCAAGGATAATCCACTAGTTAGTGTAGAAGTCCTTAGGTATGACATAAAAAAAGAGTAAATGTGAGAATAAGGGAATAATGTCGACTGAGATAGAGCTAGAACTGAAACAAACCCAACAAGGTTCTAGGCTATGAAGCTCAGGTTGAAGATATGAAAAAGAAATGTAAGGATTAAAGGGTTTTGTAGAAAGAATCCGTGCATACAACTTAGGCATAAAAATCGGAGTTAATACATCTGCTTGTCAGGAATCACAATGATATTTGCTGACATTGAAGACTGACATCAATGGACCGGAGAAGTGATGCAATCCAAAAAACCTCCCTAGCCACTCAGATCTCTCATAAGATTTATGTTTCATTTCTAATAGAAGACTAAACACATTATCTATTGACTATCTCACTCCAAGTTAGTTGATATTGAAATGGTGTCAGCCCGCTCCAGCCTTCAGTCACTAAAAACCAAAATGCACTATTGAGTCTAGAGCCAAGAGATCATTAATTAATCTCATTAGGACACTATTCTATTTTACTTGTTCTTCACACAATGTGAAAACAAGGATTATCATAAGAGTTCTACGCATTATCTTTGTGGTTTTGCCAGAACATCCGAGTGATTCTTATGTAATCACAATAAAGATGTAAATCATGCTTGAGCCAACATCAAACAAGCTCATTGTAGGTAACTTGTGAGATCCTTAATGGGTCAAACTTGTGACACTGGATATCAAATCTGTCCAGATTATGAATTGACAATTGATGAATCCTGAAAAAAGCTTAACACTCTCGATGTGTCACAAAAACACTTTCTCAAGTGACACGTCGATTGATTTTCAAATCAATTGGCCCTCTTCAAATCGGTAAGATTAGTTAACTTAACTATTCACTCTTAGTTGTTGTTGCTTTGTGTTGTTCCGATTAAGAGAACATGCTAGTTAGGGGATTCTGATGTTAATACATTGAAAGATCCGACACTTACACTGGAAATCCTGTCAAGGAGATTCTTCTTAAGATTGAATCTACCTGATCATAGGTCGGTCCTCACAGGATCTAAAGGTTAATCCAACCAAACTTAGGCGAATGACAAAGCCATATTCGTCCACAAGCTTTATTACTAACTGTTTTATTACAGGTTTAAGTAAAGATGGAGATGGATTAGACTTGTTTTAGTGGAGTCTATTTTATAACCGCATGCTCATACTTTGACCGATACATCTAATGACCTCATGAAAGCTCAAGTATATGTTTCAAAGCTTCTGCAACTCTAATATCGAAGTCCTCTTGAAGTGATCAAGTAATAAAGTTAAAAGAACTTTAAGAACGACGAATAATAAAGCTTTCACCATCAAGAAAGGTATGAACATGCCGGTCTAGATGTCGCAAGCACAAAATGGCGAAAGACACAAACTGATGATCAGAGATTAGATTTGGCTAATGATCTCAAAGAAGCTCAAGATCACATATCATATTCAAGCTCTGCACAAGACTAAAAGATCAATATCTCAATGACAAGAGGTACTACGTGAGGAATCAAAGGCTACGATGGCCTAAACCCAAGTCAATAAGAAGATTGATTGTGCTTATGTTTGTATTTTCTGGGGTGACCTCCCTTAGGGGGAGATTGTTAGATATTAGAAAAAGACTCGGTCATCCCGTATAGTGTACCATTTATTATAGCTCGTAGTTTAACGTTTAATATGTAATGTTCGGTAATGATCCGGGTTATAAATCCCAACATGTAAGCCCATACCATAGCCTAAGGGCTGATTTTGTAAGCTACTATATAAGCCTCTTCCATGCCTTGGAAGAGGTGGTTAGTCATTTTCATTTTACATGTTACACTTTCTCTCACTAGAAAGCTTTTCTCTCACTTTCTCTCTCTAGATTTGGCTAATCCATATATCTTTCATTGTGTTATGATTTCCAATAGCCTATAATTACATCGAATTAAATGATCTAAATGAACCATTTAAGCTTAGGAGAAATCAAGGAGATGATTTGATGCCCATAATTGAGGAAGGTGAGGTAATTGAGGAATTTAGAACTAGGGATGATGAACTTGATGCTGGAATTGATGATTACCCTAGTTATTGTGACCATGATAAGAAGATCCATATAGATTGTGCTCACAACTTAAAGTTTTCTTGCATGATAGGATTTGAATTTACGCACGCTAACTTTTTCCCATTATTGTATGTCAATGTGATATCCAAAAAGTTTCATAATTCTGTAATGAAAGATAATATGGTGTACAAAGGGTATATAATGTGTAGGAGCTTTGTTGACATGTGAATATTTTTGTTGGGAACCTTTTCTAATTGTGATGGATTTTTTGCAGTTCTAGGAAAATAGTGTATTGTTATCGTGATGAAGGAATGGGCGATGTTATTTTTGGCGAACCATTTTTGAAAGAAGTTAGGATTAAAACAAAATGGTTCGAAAGGATAATTACCATTTACAATGGTGATGACAAAGTAACTTACCAAATGGTGCGATCACATCCGAGGTTTAAACACCATACTAATGAGCAATGTAACAAAATCCCACCATTACTGAAGGTAAGTGAGAAAGATGAGATGAATGAAATCTCGCATGCATACCAAAAGTTAAAGGGGTTCTATAAAGGAGTATTGAACTTAGGACCCAATTACATTCGAGATGCGAAGACGAAAGAATGGCTCACACGCGGGCACATTAGCTTGCATGAGAGGAGAAGCTGAAGAAAAGTCTAACTTAAAGACTTCGCTGTAAACAAAAGTGCTTCCTGAGAGACAACCCGGATTGTTATTTAATTTTATCGAGTCTGTCTTCCCAGACATGAATACGGCATATCCGCTCTATACCATACGGCGTACTGATTGTCTGGACGTTATCAGTCTTTACTTTTTATGCACTTTAAAAACATTATTGTCGGTTCTGGCAATACGGCGTATTCATGCACATGATACGGCGTATTCACCAAAACTGACCCGTATTGAGTTTGTTTAGTTTAGTTTAAATTAACCGTAGGTACCAAGATAGGAATACATGTTTTTTTCTATGTTTTATACAGGACATCGTAAAAGAAATATCGGCGAATATTGGTGAAGAATTTACAAATCTAGAAATCTTAAAGTGTTGGAGTCTTGAAACTTCAAGGTGGCTGTTCAACACGAATTCTTACTCAATAACTCAACATGGAGAATCTATCAAGCAAATATCAGGGGAGTTTCTCATTCTAATTCTTTTTAATTCCCGTATTTAATGTTTTATCTATACAACGAGGACGTTGTATAATTCAAGTGGGGGGATGGAATTAGAATGTTTACTTGTCCTA
>BQNB010126524.1:0-13959 GCA_026074375.1 Tanacetum coccineum | reverse complement strand
ATGCATGAGATATATTAGGAAAGGATATGCATTATCTTTATACGCGTTTTGTAAAGCCCATTAGGGTTTCCTTAGTCTATCAAATGATCCCTAGGCATAGTTAGTAGATATAGTTCTACACAAGATCATAGGGATCAGATAGTAATCATAGTTTGTAGCAAATACATCTCTTCTGGTGTATTTGCTTCATATTTAGAACAATATGAATGACATGCAAATGAAGTTCGTTTGATGCATGAACGTAACTTCGATCCTCTTGTTTTAGTTGCATCTCACCAAATAACACAATCACCTTATCAAACTCATCAACACACTTACCAAAACACTCAACTTTAACCACCAGCTTCAACATATCCATCTCGACAGTATGGTTCACCTTATCAGTCTCAACAATACTCAAATCATCAATCATCAACACCTCTTTCAGTAACTTATCTATCCAAATGATTTTCAATCATCAATTTACCACAACGTTTATTCTCCATCATCATCCATCCCTCAATTAGAATATCCTCCCCAAAATAACCAACAATTTGAATTTTCCCAACAAGACTCCGGTCTAATTGTTCCAGTGTTCTAGAAAGGTGATGATCCCATTGATGCCATCAATCACATGATGTCGTTTTTGACTGCAGTTGTTACCTCCCGTTATCCTACTACCAATAATCAGCTGAGAAACTCGTCTAACCCTAGGCAACAAGCTACCATCAATAATGGAAGAGTGACATTACAACCAATTCAGGAGAGACAAACTTCTTTTGCTATGGGTACTTTAAGGACTTACACTTCAGGAGCAAGTGTAAGTAATTCTGGAAAATAGAGGACGGTTATTTGCTACAACTGTAAAAAGGAAGGTCACATGTCCAGACAGTGCACCAAACCAAAGAGAAAAAGGGATGATTCGTGGTTTAAGGAGAAAGTGTTGCTGGCATGGTCAAATCTACCCCCCCTCTAAATGAGAGGAACTTAGCTTATTTTGGCAGATACTAATATCCTGAAAGGTCAAGCACACAGACTGTCATATACTCACAAATGCTGCTTATCAAGCTAGATGATTAGGATGCATGGTGACTCTTAATTTGTGACGAACTCAACTCTGCCAAAGTTGCTCTCATGGCGAATTTATCTCATTATGGTTCAGATGCTCTTGCTGAGGTACACAATCATGATAATATGAATAATAATGTGGTAAATCAAGCTGTGCAGATGATGTCGTCTTCTCAACAGTCAAATGTTGTGAATCATTCAGAGACTGAAATAACCAGTGATAGCAATATCATTCCTTATTCTCAGTATGTGATTGAATCACAACAAGCAACTGTTTAGAAGTCTAACTCCTCTGCACAACAAGATGATTTGATATTATCTGTGATTGAACAGCTTAAAACTCAAGTAGCTAATTGTACCAAGACTAATCTGGAAAATAAGAGTGTTAGTGATACCTTAACTGTTGAGCTTGAAAGATATAAGGAACAAGTTGAAGTTTTGAAAGAAGGACAAAATGGTGACTTAAGGAGTAAGGATAATGTTTTAGACACATGTGCACAGTCTGTAGAGATTGATCTTCTTAAACAAACTCTTTTAGAACATTTAAAAGAAAAGGAATCTTTATTACAAACGGTTACTGTTCTAAAAAATGATTTTAAGAAAGAAGAATCTAGGAACATTGATAGAGAAATAGCTCTAGAAAAGCAGATCAAACAACTAGATAATATTGTTTTAAAAGAGATCAATCTGCACAAATTGTTCACCTGTTGACGAAACCTCAGTTTTTCTAAGATAATACCACTAAACAAGCTCTAGGTTTTCAAAATCCCTTCTATCTGCAGAAAGCTCAGCAGTCAAAACCAAAGCTATATGTTGGTGATATTATTGTTCAAACTAATCCTATTATGATTCCTGACTCAGAAGAGACCTTAGCACTTATTGAGGAGAGTCGTTCCAAAATGCTTTTAAAACATAAGGATAATATGATGTTAAAAAAGGAAAAGCAAGTTGATACCACACCGATATATTATGCTGCTCTTAACCAACTTTATTAAGATTTTTCAACATGATTTATTCCACAAACTGAATTATCTGCTGAACAAGCCTTTTGGTCTCAGAATTCTATAAATTCTTCAGAATCCACACTTTCTATTAGACCCACCAATATTGAGGTTCCAAAAGAACTTCCTAAAGTCAGCATGGTTAACACGAGTTTGAAGAAACTTAAACACCATCTTGCTAACTTTGATGTGGTAGTCAAAGAAAGGACCACACCCACAGCTATCACTGAGGGTTCATGGGGTTTCGAACATACAAAAGCTTGTTTTAGGGATGAAATAATTCTATTTGTACAAGCTCTGAAGGACTTATTTAGCATATTCAACCAACATTTGGTTAATGAACTTTCTGAAGTCTAAAATGTCTTCTATCAAATGGAACAGGCTATGGAACAACATCGTATTGAGTCAAAAACATTTGAAGTTAAGATGAATCAAGTTTTGAACGAAAATGAACGACTCTTGGAACAAGTGATGAGCAGAGATATTGTGAACCTACTTGTTAATTCTTCTGTGGATAATGATTCTGTGAATGTGCATGAATGTCAAAAGTGTCTCAAACTTGAGACTGAGCTTCAAACGGATTTTGTTAAAAGGGAAACTTACGATAAACTGTTCAAAAGTTTTACCATTCTTGAAAAACATTGCATCTCTTTAGAAGTTGACACTCAACTTAAACAGGAAATTTTTCAAAGGGAAAATTCTGTTTCAAATCAAAGTGTTCCAAGTTTTGATCAATTGTTTGAATTAAATGAATTGAAAGCTCAGTCCCAAGAGAAAGACACAGTAATTAAGAAGTTGAAAGTAATAATTAAATCTCTAAGTGGAAAAATAGATAAGGATAAGATCAAACAGGACTTCGAAGAGATTGAAACCATTAATATTGAATTGGATCATAGGGTGACAAAGATTATTGCTGAGAACTAGCATTTGAAACAGACCTATAAGCAACTTTATGACTCGATTAAACCCGCACGTATTCGATTAAAAGAACAATGTGGTGATTTAATTAATCAAGTCAATATAAAGTTTGTGGAAAATTTTGATTTAAATGCTAGTCTTCAGGAAAAGGCTTTGGCAATAACAGCACTTACGGATGAATTAAGGAAACTTAAAGGAAAAGCCCTTGTTGACAATAATGTTTCAAACCACCCTAGTGATCCAGAGTTGCATCAAGTTAATGTGGAACCAATAACCCCCAAATTGTTTGAATAAAGGACAAGCACACCTCTGCTATATTAAGTCATTCTCAGTAAAAGAAGCCGCAGTTCTTAGGATCTAGTCGACATATTAAAGCAATTATCCCTTAGATCCACTCTTAGAATCTGCCTGTAAGTATACTAAATTAATTCAGGGAGATGCATTTCTAAAATCAGTAAACCTTCCTAGTAACCAACAGTTCTCGGAGAACAATTAGTGCTGTGACCCCGATGAAGAAAGTCCAAAAGAGTTAGATTCACTGATCCCTGTCACAACCTCAAGAACACACAAACAGCCCATACCTCAAACCTGCTTCTAACAAACCTATGTTGTCTTCTACAGGAGTAAAACAGTCTACTATTGCTAGGCGGATCAAAACCTTCAGGCAATACTAAGAAAGATTAGATTCAAGCAAAACCAACCAAGAGTACGTCTGAAGAATAAAGTTGACGCCCACCCTAGGAAAGTTAAATCTAGTTTTGAAAATAAAGACTTGTGTTTTTGCATCCTAAAGGAACTGCTCATCAGTGCAGCATTCCAAGCTTAAATGCGAACTGTTGAACTTAAATGAGTTAAGTATAATGGTTGCATGTTTTTTGATAATCATGATTTATATGTTCTTGATTTTATCAATGATGTGAATGCTCGTGCTAAATCTAAATCTGTTCATAAAAAATTCAAAGAGAAAAGTTTAGAAACCAACAGGAAAGGTGCTTACCAATATTGGATATATCTGGAGACCTACTGGTCGGACCTTCAACTATAGTAGAAATCGCTGTCCCTTTAACTAGATTACAACTACTGAATGCCCCTTAGGAAAGCATCCTGCTCTAGATAATAAAAAAACTAAACCTATCGTCACATTGTTTACTTAAAGAAACCTAGGAAGTCCATAAAATAGTGTTTTCCTGTTAACATAATAATGGTTATTAACTCTGTAACTTCTAACAATTCGGAACCAATCAAGTTCAAAAGATTAGTAGGGTTATGGAGACTATCAGATTGGGAATGTTACAATTTCAATAGTTTATTACGTTGAAGGGTTTGGGCATAATATATTCTCTGTGGGACAGTTCTATGATTCCAACCTCGAAGTTGCGTTTCGTCAACACACCTGCTACATTCGCAATCTATAATGTGTTGATTTATTAACTGGATCTCGATGGGACAATCTTTATACACTCTCTCTTGGGGATATGATGGCGTCCTCTCATATCTGTCTCTTGTCAAAGGCCTCTAAAACCAAGTCTTGGTTATGGCATCATTGTAACACCCCCAAATTGGGTCGCAGCGGAATAAGGGTCCGGGGCTGGTTACTTCTCAGATCATAACACAAAGATATATATGAGAACGACCCAAAAGTCCTGTTTTAAACTGATACATGGATTAACAAACATTTGATACAAATAGCCCAAAGCTTTAACTTGTTCCTTCGTATATTATTACAAAGATACTGGTTCACAACACATGAGTTTCCTAAAACATAATGCAACCATATCCATTAGTCATGCACCAAAACAAAATCACCAATGTATCATTGGCATACCTTATGCTTACTGATCTCCTGAAAAACATGCATTAAAACGTCAACATAAGTTAGGTGAATTCATAGGTTTGATAAATCGTATATTGTAGGACCACAAGATTTCCCAAGTGTATGATAATGCAACAGATGCAGACATCATATAAATGTAATTACGTTGCCCTAAGCTCATGACACTGAAGCTCGACATAAATGAATACCATATAAATGGCCTACATTGCCCGTGATGATGTTCTAACCCGCAACATCCTATATTCGACAAGTGATAGGCGTTCATATTGCCTATTGATAGCCAATTACGCACGAATGGGGATGTCAATCCCAATAGACTAATTCATAACGCTCGCGCTCACAGTCCAGTAATTGATAGTTTAATGATAAGTGGGCTTAAGAATGGGTTATCGCTACTTAGGCAAGCCGCTACGCGAGCAAAATATAAAAGTATCCACTTGTGTCTAGTTGTAAAACATTGCATGTTTCTCACCCCAAAAACTTATAAAACAAAAGCATGTAAAACGTGGGGCTATGAACTCACCTTGAGTGAGCGTATGTCAAGTATATCCACAGATAATGCGTCACGCAAAACGTCAGATGCAACCTATTTTAATTTAAGGTCGAATAAGTACTTAATCACATTGGGTAACTACTACCATATATCATTCTATATAGCTAATCACCATCAAATTGTTTTGGTAAAATTGTGTTTAATAAGTTAAAACGTTTATAATTTCCGTTGTAGTAAAACTGGCGTAACTTTCGCGTTTCAAGTCCGTTTCTTGCGTTTCTTATGTCCACGTTTTTGTATTAAGTCGAGTTATCAATATTTGACATTTTCATATTTTTAGTCCCCTGATGAACAGTACTTTTTACTGTTCACACCAGTTATAAAGTTATTTTTATAGTTTTAGTTATCGTAAAACCCGTAAACGTCGTATTTTATTCGTTATAGCTCCATTTTTAGCGATTCTATCGTGCACGTTCTCGTAATTGAAAGTTCTATTTATTTATGAGGTTTACAAAAATAAATGTTTCTGTCATGAACAATAATTTTATAAAAATGGTTTTATAAAAGTATTTTTATACATTTTAAGTATATAAACTCGTGTAATTCAAAACTTCTTCGTTTTTAATCGAAAAATTATGATTCTTATCATTTTGGAATCCTAGAAAAGTGTATAATCTGTTAAAAACATCAAACTTTTTGTTTTGTATAATTTTTATAAAAGTTATTTTATAAACCCGTTTAATTAACGTATAACTAGTAATTAGCGTATTTTTTCGTTATTAATCCGTTTTTCGAGTTTCTTAGCTTTTTGGAATTGTCATGAGACGTATTATCTTATAAAAACATAATATGACTAGGTTATGTGTCAAATCCAAACAGAAAGTTTGGAGGTTTTTCATAATAATATGTTGTAAACTTGATTTTTCGTACTTTCCTATTTAGTAATTTATTACAAGTCTTCCAATACTCTTTATATACTATGTAATACATATATTAATGTCCTTAGTTCACCCTTTGTCCATATGAAAACATAACTTTCCTTAAGTACTTTAAAAACCCTTATTTGTACATATATATTTTCATACTTAACCAACATGGTACATCACTTATACTTCCATTATATCATAATATTAACAACATCATAACATATGTAAAAGTGTACAAAATGATAATCACAAGTAAAAACTCTTTTTACATGTTTAAAAGTCCTAAATGGTGATTTTTGCTATAAAGAACATATATACACATAAAAGGATAAATATAAAGACATAAAGCGTTTTAGGTAACCTTATGATGATGTAAGATGATAACCAACACAATCTAAACCCTTGTTTAGATGAAAAACCAAAGCTTACAAGCTTAGAAAACCCTAATTCCAGTAGAAACCCTAATCTTGCTTTTCTTGCTTCAATACTTGTAAACCTTTAACCAACCCTTGCAAACAACTTTAGACATCTTAGATATTATGTAGGTATATGTGTATCAACTTGGAAAATCAAGCTATGAATTATACAAAAGGGGTGTTTGATGTCGTGGCCTATAAGAGAGGGAAAAGGGAGAGTTGTTTTGATTTTTAGCTAAGTGTTGAAGTGTATGTGTGATCTTACTAGTATACAAGACTTATATGCATACAAGACTAGTCAAAAAGGTATATAGGAAGTCTTTGAGACAAGATGAGTGTTTCAGGGAAGTCTTATGGTCAAGGTATGGGAGGTATGGCTTGATTTAATGTGTAGAGATGTACAAAAGACCAAGTGGTGAAATGTAAGATATTTCTTTTGTATCTTACATCCCATATCCGGTTTTCTATGTATATATGTGATGTTATTTTGTAGAATTTGGGTATTGGGTTTAAATGTAGGTATTTGTTGAAGCGTAGAAAAGTTTTGGTGGTTCCGGGTATGCCTAAACGTATTTTATCGCGAAACGTAAACACTTTACGCAACCAATAAAAATAAAATAAACAAAGTTAATAATTATCCTCGAAATAATTATTTAATACTTGCTTGACGTAAACATTAACTGGTTTGACACCCGTTTACGTTGAATGATTAAATTTAACTCACGCGATTTAACCCAATGACGCGAAATAAAAGCGAACGCGTATAATACCAAAAATAAATAGTGAATTTATTGATGACGTAAATGACCCTAAAACACGATGTGTTATAGACTCCCCCCGTTAAATGAGCATTGTCCTCAAGGCTTAAGACGCGGCACTTGACGATGGTGCGGTCTTTGTGAAGAGGTGTGGGTAAATTTTTTATTTTTTTATATATATGAACAGTAACTCCTACAGCTATGAACAGTAGCCCAACAACTACTTCCTCTCCTTAAATACCAAATTTTATCCTCCATTTCTCCATGCAACACTTAATCTTTCACTTACATTTTCTCTTATCCAATCCTCAAATAGGTTGCACATCATCACGCTCTTGGTGATGGCGACCGCGATAGCACTCGGCATTTATCTTGCCTACTTCCCATACGAAGAACAATAATGATACGAGGCTGTAAATGAAGTTCGAGCAGAAGTTCAAATGTTTTCAAAACATGCCAAATGGCTTGCTATTATTTCAGATAGCAACCCGGTCATCATCTTAAAGGCAAGTATTCCGTCAAAAAGGAAACTTGACCTCTCAACGGGAATTTATTCTCGGGCATGGTCTACTTTATGACCATGCAAAGGCTTGTGTTTACTTTGCAACACAACCCGTGCTTCCTATATTTCCATAAGTGTACGTGTCAGTGCGCTTATGTGTTAAAATAAGAGAAATCTTATTTTTATTGGTAAAAAGTTATCTTCATAATGAATCAGTGTTTTCAGTAATCACAAAAAGATTTTCAAAGACAATTCGACACTCAAACAATGACACAACTCTTTAAATAGAAAATGGGTCATTATTTGAGGGGGAGAAATCGTCATCAAATAATCTTTTAAAACAGTCTTTCAAAATAAGTCACGGAATTAACGGATAAAGTTTTTAATAATGACGGATCATAATTTAAGTGGAGTTAATGGATTTTAACTACACAAGCTTTAGATGTCATGTGTTTAAAACATTATGGACTTATTTGCAATTTAATACTTAGTTGATTCTCACAAAATATATTTAAGCTTATCAATTCTTCGAACACAATCTCTAGTATATGTGCATACTAGGTTTTGCTGATTCCGAGGTATTGAAACCAACAAGGGGGAAGGAATATATATACAAGAAAGATAATGAGTACATGTGGTAGAATTCATACCCTATTCTTATTTTAGGCCATTTCGGGAATACAAATGTCTTAACCGCAGAGAAAATCAGTGTTTAACTTGTTACTTTCGGGTGCACTAATTCAACCACATGGTGGAAGAGACATCTCGTCATTAGTCTGTATGCATTATTTGGGTCCCTAGGGGGAATTATATAATAATTAAAAACACTGAGAAAGGAGTTCTTTCTCTGATTCAATATGTCGTGCCCCAATTCCTGTTCAAACTCACTACAAGACTATCATCTTAAAAATGATAATATATTTTGATACACACAGAGTGTAAAACAAGTGAATGCTCAAATGACATTAAATTTACGATATTCCACTATCTCCTGGTACAGGAGAAAGTTGGGTCATTTGGACTCTATGCTCTTAAACACATATCTCTTTTTAAACTACTTCGAGACGAGATTTAATTATTTAATCCGTGTCGTAATTGACTTTGGTGTTTACAAAAAAATTTCTTCACTATCCTAAACAACAGAAAATGCGCATCATCAAGTTCCGTACTTATAACCTTTATGTTCGGTATAAATTCTTGAAAGGTTAACTGGTGAACATCAGTGGAGTCGGGGGGGCTTTTATACATCAAACTGCTTATGTAAGTTGCAAGCAAAGTTCTAATCTACTCAAAAAGATGATGGTTTAAGGGAAGCTAAGACAACACAACAAAAACCACTACAAGCTCAAGTAACAATCATCTCTATCTGAAGCGTTCTAATCCTCCGAAGTGATGCAAAAGACTTTCATAACTTGGACAAGAAACGTGTAACAACGCTGAAGATGCTTATACAATAGAAAATCAAAGAGGACAAACCTCTTAAAGAAAGAAATAATGAACACTTGGAAAAGTTCATTGGTGGATAGTTGTACGAAGGCGAACCACGCAAAAATACAAAGTCCCTTTGATCTATTCTCATCCATAAGATGTTCTCATAATACACAGCCTACAAATCGAGGACTAGTAAAAAACGTGCTTAATATCGTACTTAAGTATAAAAGAACACTTGGACGTAATTGGGGTATTCGTATGTACGATATATTGTCAAGATTTTCTTTCACTCAAGCTATTCGACAACGTCTCTGTTCCCAAATTTTTTCGATTACTCAATGCACATAGCATACCCATCATAATTTAGAGGGGAGCATTATAATTCCTAAAGTTATTCTGTACATTTTGTTCCCCGGATATAATCAATTGATATCCAAAAATATCAAGATTTAACATTTTGATAAGGGAGAAAATATTATTTAAAACTCAAACTAACGTGTAAATCGAAATTATCATAAAAATGACTCACACTCTAACTTAACATGTCTATGATATCGAGCACATTTAAGGGAGCTTTTGGTGATAATGAAAAACCTCCCAATCTAAATCTTTTTGATATTTATATCAAAATCTGATTAAAATTTTTGAATATGTTGAAGATTTGATAATACCCAAAACACCGTCCATGTTCTTTAATTTATGGTATATAAAATGGTTACATAGTATTCAAATCCCATATCCACCAGACCGAAATCTACCCAGATATCCCAGTTATGAAAAGTCTAGTAATGTATACAAAAGGAGAAAAAGTGGAATTCGAATAAAGCGACTAATGTCTAACAACTGAACAGAGCCCCACGAAAGACTTTATTTATAAGTCTCTAACATGAAAGGGTTGAAAATGAAAAAAAAATGTAGGATAAAAGGGTTTAAAAAAATAAGCCCTCCATACATTTAAGCTCAAAAAACCCGTTCAATACATAAACTCGAAACACTAAGGTTTCGGACATTAAGACCTGACCATAGGCGACCCATCTGACATGCAAATTGCAACAAACCCTCTCCCCACCACCAATCTCTCAAAAGACTCCATTTCATTTCTCTGGAGATACATACAACCATTTCTTACATCAACTTCTCTCATCATTAGTTTTATATTGAAAAGTGGCATAACTCTTCCCATTAAGGTCCAGTTGGATCAAATTCTCTCTAAAGTCTCACAAATGTGAATTACAACTATACTATATTAAAGATCCACTACGAATTATCCACTGGATTCTTGTCCAGCATAACAACATAACACAGTAACCAAAAAACCCACCCGCCAAAACCTCCCAACATGAAACGCGGCACAAACCGTTCTGTTTTACATACTACCAGATATTGCTGTTACACACAACAAAAAACACTTGCCATAAAAACAAATATAGCAAATAATAAATTCCACTTAGCTACAAATCGTAAATCAAAAAAACCATATAAACTTTGCCAGTAAAAAAACTTTTGAAGGTAAAATACTAAATGCTAAATGTACTTCTTTCTACAAAAAAAACCCAATCTCTAACATATATTTACTTTTTTATCAGTGTTCTATTCATTATTCTTACCAAACAAGCAAGCAAGACTTCAAACAAAATTCCACACGGGATACTTCTAAGTCTGCTATTAATCACCAAACTATTCCTCTTTCAATTCACCTGAAAATGATACTCAAAAACGTCAACAATAATGTTGGTGAGCTCGTAGGTTTGACCTTAAACCCAAAAGTTGTGCCAATATTTTAACAGTGGACAATAGTGCTATATGACAGTGAATATATGATAACAATCCAAGACATAGCATCCCCACTAGTCGTATCTCAACATCCCATAATAAATCCGGAGTCGCAACTCCCAAATCACTAACGCACCTAAAGGGCCTACCAGCTGGAGCACTATATTAGGGCGTACCACACAGAACCTTGCCATGCCAAACACAGTACATGCAAGTAAATCAACACATAATATTCACATAACAGTCATAAGCACATATCTTGTCCTAAAAACATAACCATATTTCACACAGATCAATTCAAAACATTTCAAAACACATTTGAGTATCATTTTCCCTCAACGGAAAAACAGTAAAAAGTAGGGCTACGAGAACTCACCTTAAGCAAGCCTTTAGCAACCAACTTCTACTACACAAGCAAATGCAACGACGCCCGCACACGACCTAGTCCAGTTAATGTCTCATTTTAATCAATCACTTCCAAAACAATCTTCACGTTTGATGCATAGAGTTTAGACGCGTTGTACAATTACCCAAAACAGTTTTAGTGGTGTGATGGTTGACGACTTATCTCCACAATCATATCAATCTCATTCTCCGATAATACATACTTATACTATTTAGCGCAAATAGATAAGTAATATAATAAATATTTATAATTATTAATTATAAATATATCTCGACAAGTCCATTCGGTACATCTTAATCACTTCAAAATAATCATTCCTTGATTGAAAACGACACGTTTAATCACAACAAACACCTTAGGAAAGTTTCGAGAAAAAATATAATTTTTTCGTCTTTTAATGAATTTATTAATTAAATAACATAATAAAATAATATTTTATTATTAAACATCAAAAATCATGTTTTAAGTAAAATTTCTAAGTATAAACTTTTTACGAAATTTCGACATGACCCGTACGTGTTTACAACGTTTTTCCAAGGTTTCAAACCTTAATTTCCAAACACTTTTCACAATTCGACACTTTTCGACAAAATTCCAAAATCTCAAACTTTAACGTTCACCAAAACGTTTTCCCCAAAATAACGATCAATATCACTTCGTAAATGCATTTCGCTTTCAAAAAGTCAACCAAAACTCTCAAAATGATCAAATATCGCTTATTGGGCCTCAAGGCCCAACAAGGGTCCATTAGGATATTTATAACTCCAAAATACTATTTAAGTCCAAAACCAAGGTCCATTTACATGTATAAGTATATACTTATATGTAGAAATAATTCGGAATGCAATAAGCCCTCCCGTTAAGCCGCGGCTCAAATAGACTTATTGGGCCGTGAGTCCATAAACTCCAAAATACGTATATTAAGCTTTAAAATAAGCTAATAAGCTACGTATCGCTTTTGGTTACTACCATAAGCCTCAAAAATAGTCCACAACATATGCCATAACACAAAAATAATCAAAATCACTTTCTTAGTGATTTTGAGAAAGTATACGTAGCATATAAGCCCATATAAGCCAAGAAATAGCTTAAAAATAAGCCTGAATAAGCCATACAAGCTACTATCAAAAATAAGCATTCTAACATCATATATTATTCAACCATTACGACCACAACATCAAAACTACAAAAACCCTCTTTTTATTTCTTTTATTACACGAACCAAACACACCCTTTTCTTTCGTTTCGCTTCCAAAAATCAATTTTCACAACGATCAACTTGTACAACTAACATCTATGCATTAAAATAAACCCAAAAGGACAAACAAAATTTAAATTTGAAAACTTACAAGAAAATCTTCAAATTTATAGATTTCGACACGAACCGGATAACCCAAACGTTGTTTAAATGAATAACCAAACACTAGAATCAACCCCAAATATTTATGTCTTCATGTTTTCTTGATCAAAATTCAAAAATTATGAGTGTGTGTGTGTGTTGTAGGTGGCGGATGAAACACAAAGAAAGAAAAGGAGATAATATTTTGATTTTGAAATGAACTATGTGAGAAATGCTTAGATGTTAAGCATATATGTGTACCATAATAGACGAAGGAGCTAAAATTAAGCCTCCTTGTCTCTCCCTTGACCATTTGACCGGCCATGGTATCCCATGGGGTCTCGGGCCTTTCTTTTCGTGTCGAAACTACTTAAAAGCTCGTAAAACTCAACCATAACATTTACCCCAAAGTTAAAAAGCATTTTTATTCACTTTAAAAATACTTTTCCATTAACTTGGAGTATTCACTTGCCATATTTACACTTTAAACCCTTCAAAATTCAATTTGGACATTAACGGACGTGTCAGACTCGTTTTTTGGCATTTCTTAAAATTCACGGGTCAAACCACCCGGATACACATAACACAATAATACCTTTCAAAAAGGATTATTAATCATAATAAACCTCAAATCATGACATATCTCATAAAATCACCACCGTCTGAATAAACTGACAAAAGTCAAATAGTCAAAGGACTATTAGTGAAATATTCAGAACACAAAAAAGGCAAATGTTACACTTTTTCTCTTCCTCTATTGTTTAGGACTTTCAAGATAGTCCTGATGATGAAGAGGATACAAGAAGCAGTCAAGAGTACATGAATGACCTTGAAGAAAAATATCTAGCAAGAGCTCTTTTAGCCAAATCTAAAAGGTTCTTCAAAAAGGTTACTCAAAGGTTTAGTAGTGCAAAAGCAACTGACCAAACTAAATGTCACAAATGTGGCAAGAAGGGTTATTTTGCAAGAGACTATTGGTCAAAGACATCAGTTCCTTCATATTAGTCACCTTGTCAACCAAAACTTCTCCATTCATCTGAACACAAACCTAAACCAAGGCATACCAAAGACTTTGAAGCCAAGTACAACAAAGTCAAAGCTAAACTAGCCCTCCT
>BQNB010126523.1:0-18060 GCA_026074375.1 Tanacetum coccineum | reverse complement strand
ATCTTGTGCTGTTGATCTTGAAGTAACATGCCCCGGATCCTTATTCCGCTGCGACCCATTTTGGGGGTGTTACAATTTTGGTCTGGTGTTTTGGCCAAAGTTGGTTTTGGTCTGGTTTGGTTTTGGTCAGTTCGGTCTGATTTTCAGACCGTGAGCACCCCTACATATATGTGTTGTGATGATGGATTAGGATTGGGATAACATTTTTGATTTGAGGTTTTTGTTTTCGTTTTTAGTTTTAGTTTGTGGATTTCTAGTATTTTAGATTAAGATGGAGCCCGATACTGATAATATGACCTTAAATGAGTATTTGATGTACGAAGGAAGGCATAGGGATTTGGATAGGAGTTGCACCTTTAGGAATAGATTTGCTTGTTCTAAGATTGCTCATGTGAATTGTATAATTTTGGTATATCCTGATTCAAATGAGGAGGATAAGGAGTATTGTATGCTACCTCCTTTACCCCCATATTTTCAAACTCCTCAACCTTGTACCAAATTTAATTCCATATCCTATAATGTTGAAAATGAAGTGGACGTTGATAACATGACTGTAGAAGAGTATGATTTATATATGGCTATACAAAGTTTGATGAAAAGTGAAATACAGGTCCCCACTTAGGGTTTCGCGTCCTAGTTTTTCAATCAATCACAACACACACCTAACCCACCTTTGGATAAGGAGGATTCCAGTTTAGACGAGATCTTGGATGACTTGTTCAGAATAGGAGCTAAAAACATAAGAAGGATAGAACATGAAGTTCCAAATAGGTGTGATGATAAAACAATGGATATTACTGATTATGGGGATAGTGACCAAGAGGATGGTGAACTTCCTGACCTTCCTACTTTCTTCGTTACTAATTTATTTACTAGTGTTCGTGAATAGGTTGATGAAAATATTGATATTAGCATTGCAAGGGAAATTGAGGAAGTTCGGGTGGAGGACGTTGAAATGGATGAAAACCACGACGTTGACCATTCAAAAACTAAAGAGGCGTTACAATGGAGTCTCGCTAAAGACCCTTTTTTAGTTCTTATGGAGACGAAAGACCAGTCAAATTTCGTGCAATAAATCACTCCATCATCCATTTCTAATGAGGTAAAGAGGGAATTCAAATTCCCCGCATGTATAAAATTTTAACCTCATACGCCCCTCCCGTAACATACTTACACCCTTATGGTGGCATAGTGGCTCAGCTAATCACCCAACCTTGATTTCAATATGTGAGGGGGATGAACAAGTACCCCTTGCTTACTAAATAAAGGGGTGGAGGTCAAGCTAGTGACTTAACAAAAAACAACCGCTTTTCATGAAGGGGCACCTACTTCATTTTTTATCTTTTAATTTAAGTTTTTTTCATTATGCATTTTAGTTGGTGTTTTTGTTTTCTAACTTTGGTTTGCAAGATGCTACATACAAGGAGATGGAAGTTCGTTGAGATCGTATTGGCTTTGTAGTTAAGCGAAAATAACAATAGTTGCAACAGCAAACTACGGCATAGATTAGTGAAACTACGGCGTAGTTATGAGCTGTAACTATGGCTAGTTCCACTGTTAGACTACCCGTAGTTTTGCATGTTACATTTAAAAAGTTTTATTTTTTTCACTTAACTACTGGTAGTTGCACCCTTTAGGGACTACGTCGTATTTCACTTCTGCAAAAAAATTAATTTATTTGAGAAAATATTGCAATTTAAAAAACCTTGTATAATTAGTAAATAAACTTTGTGGTAATGAGTTCCCTGGAATACCACTCACGAGACATCACTCGTCCAGCGTCAGGCCATGCCCTCGAAGTATTTAAAAAGGCCTTGTTGCATAAGCTAAATGCAACCGTGATTCCTACGAAAGTGAGTTAGGATTGTATTTCTTGTATTATTATTCTGTACATTTTGTGCTATTTTGCTTTTATCAGGAATTATGCTTTGGTATTAGTCTTTATTGCAACCATATAGGTTGATGCACGTGGAGTGGTGCTAGCTGCAAGGAAGCCTTTCAAGCCAGAATAGTTGGATGCTTAACAAATGATGATGAGTTGTTTATAATTGTGGATATTGCTTGATAAAGCATACTTAGAGCATGGCTTAGAGCATGTTGTCTCTTTATCATACCGAGAAAATCCAAGGAGTACTTCTGTTCCATTTCTAACCCTTCCTATTTTAAATTTATATGCTTAAGTTTGACTCAAGTGGGGATAAGGGATTAGAAATACACACCCATTTGATTATACTTGCCTTTATTTTTCTTGTTTTTTCTGAAAAATGTTTCATAACTAAAATTTTGACATGTTTTTCATTACTTAACTAGATTAATTTTAACTGATCACACCTACCCTATATTTCCATTGTGTGAGGATAAGCCTTTCTGTTTTCCCCTTATACATAGTATCAATAAAAATGAATGTGCTGGTGGCTGTATACTTTAGAACTTGGCTTGGTATATCTCTTCAAGACCACCAAAAGGAGCATTGCACTGAGGTAACTTAGTGTAATCGATGTAGCTACGATAAAAAAGAAAAATTTAGGATTAACCCCAAATAGTCAATCCATTCATGTTTTTGTGTATATTGACTTTTCACTCTGATTAGTCAATCCCCTTGTTAAACCCTTTGTTGCACTCATCTTTCGTGCAAGATACCCCTTGTATAACCAGTTGAGGCATTCCTTATGTTAAACCCAATATGTGTCTGTTTGTTACACCTTACACCTAGCCTACCCTATAGTTTCTTTTGTCCATAGTCGAGGAGTTTCTAGTCAATTATGGTTCCACTGGTGATAGTCACGGGTTATGATTGAGGGTATTTGAAGATTTCTGGTTTAGAAGACAGTTGATCTCAAGTGGGGGGATGCTTATGTATATATGTGTTCGTATCGTTTATCTTTCATTGTATCCTTGTCTTGCATAAAAAAACAAAAAAATAGAATAAAAAGCATGCAAGCAAGTGTTTATTTATTAGTTTGTTTATAGTTGATCGTAAATATATATCAGCTTTAGTATGTCGTACAGTATAGTGGTAGTATTCTCGCCTTGACCAGGTGGCGATGTTTTGATATATGCGTTATGATTTTGGTAAACGGGTAGTATTTATAAACCCGTGTCATTTTTATCTCTCCTTTCTATTTAAAGTTTACATTTGTACAATGAGGACATTATACATCTCTAGTGAGGGGAAAGGAGATAAAAATGAGTGATTATAGAGCTTATTCGATTAAAATATGTGCTAAATTTGCCCAAAAATAAAAAAATAACACATAATTTTTTGTTCATTGTTGATGAAGGCCGAGTTAATGCATCTTACTTGCCTAGTTCATGGAGATTATGAGGCACTACATTACATATTATACGCATTAACTTGTGTAGTTTGAAGAACCCTTGACTCTTGACCCTCGGATTTTGCCATTATAAGATTGAATGCGACTAGTGACGGGGAGATTATGGACTTAGGAAACCACTATTTGTTTATTTTTCATTTTACACCAATTATAATGGAGATTAGTATCCTTGCCAAGCTTATGATAGAATACTCGCCATGACTAAGCAGTTGAGTGATCGCCAAAAATGAAACACATAGATTAGTGAGAGTATGAGTGATTTGTTTTTTCTTTCGTGAGGTGCTCAATTTAGAATTCTCTAGCTTAGGTAATCTCTTGATTCATATTTTCTGAGATAACTTGGGAGATATCTTTTTGAGAAATATTTAAAAGATCTACTTAAGGGCAAGTAGAAGTCAAGTGGGGGATATTTGATGACATAAAATGTTTAATACTTTTATATATATAATTCCCACGTTTATTGCCTTGTTTTATATGATTTTTGATGAATCTGGTACTTAATTTGTTTATATTTTAGGTTCACAATAATTAAGGTTGGAACGGAAAAGATGCAAAAAATGGCAAAAAGGACAAACAACAAGAAAAACTGCATTTAGGAAGAACTACAGCGTAGTTCAACACAACAACTACACCGTAGCTAATCATTGTTGGAAAATGAATTATGCTGACGCCACAACTACGGCGTAGATGACCCGTTATAACTACGTCGTAGTTAATTATTAGTGGCAAGGAGATTTATGCTAACGAAGAACTACGACGTAGTTGGCCCATAGGAACTACGTCGTAGCTGATATTTGCTAAAGATGGAAATGTTGCGTAGGAAGAACCACAGCGTAGTTCGACACAATAACTAAGCCGTAGTTAGCCCTAACTCCAGAGACGTAAAGTGCATTTTTTAATTAAGTTTCAAGGACGAGGTATAGTGCAACAAGAACGATGGGTACTAGTTATGCGCAAGGCCCAAACTTGAATTTAACTAAATCATAAAGACATAGGAAACAAATTTCATCAGCTAATTAGTCTGCTTTGTTTCGTTAGAAGAGAAAAGAAGGAGGGCCCAAGTGTACAAGTCCATGTCATCTAACTATTATAAATACCAATCGTAAAAATCAAAAAGGGGGTATTCATTCGTGGCCTGATGTGCGACAAAAAGGAGAACAAGACTAGCAGCAGGCATATTAATTCAATTATGAGGAGAAGACACCATCATCACCATATTTGTTTGGTCTGATTATCATGTTTTGATTACTTTCATTAATTTGACCGTGATATTGATTGTATGAATATAATTTTCGGCTAAGCATTCTATATGTTATCTTTTCTTAAAATTAATTATCTTTGTGGTTCAATTAATTTTTTCTTCTTTTTAGATATCTTATTAGTTGTCATTCTTTGATCATGAGCATGAAATAATATTTGTTAGAGACCACTAATAAATATTTATTAAACCAAATTCTATGATGCTAGGTTACCATGACCAATAAGAGTAATGGGACATATGGGATCGGTTACCAGGACCAACGGGACTGAGACTAGTGTTATAGGCAGGATACAGTGACCATTCGGTCCAGGTGATACCAAATAGAATAATTATTTAAATCACTGCGTTAATTAAGATGTAGTTACGCTAACTTACATTCTTCCCCTTTGATTGTATTTCGACCATTCTCATTCAAGTTCTCAATTCATTAATCCAAACGCGACAATTTAATTGCTTTCAGTTAATAGTAGATAGCCTCGTTTTACAAGCCTTACACATAGCTCTTTGGGCCGACCTCGGACTTACCTTAAGAACACTACACACGATCGGGTACACTGCTCGCTATTGTATATATAGATCTTAGGTAGTTTGCAGTTTATAAATTTAAAACCTGATCTATTAAAAGAAAATATGCTTCAACTTGAAATCATTTGATTAGTAATGGTTTGTGCAAATGATTAATTTTGTATGCAAGAAAAAATATATTCCTTTGATCATTAACTACACTTTATAATGTCATATTCACACCTTAAGTTATTTTTCGTCGGCACGTAAACTTACGACTAAATAACTTGTTTACGTAAACTTTACGTAGTAGGACATTATATTTGTTATTATCAAAACTCAAAGATCATTAAATATGAATATCATTTTTACGGGAATATTTATATTAACAATCTCCCCCTTTTTGATGATGAAAAATATAAACTCATAGTGATTAAAAGTGTACTAAAATAAGGTATTTAGTAGTTGAGTTTACATATATTCTCCCCCTTTTTGTCGAAGCAAAAAGTGTCGTGGAGGCGCGGTTGCAAAACGTATTTGGCGAATGCAAAGTAACGGCGTGATGAATGCAAAGTAAAAGTAAATACTTTTTGCAAGTGCTCCCCCTTGATGTATGCTCCTCTTATTTGGGGCACCAAGGAATCGAGGTATGGAAGCGTGCTACAAAACAAAGTTAGTAGACAAGCATATATATATATATATATATATATATATATATATATATATATATATATATATATATATATATATATATATATATAGAGTAGGGATCCAGTGAGAAGTAAATTAAAATAAAAAGTGGTGAGAAGTGACTAAAACCACACATTTGAGATGCAACGACTTGCATTAGATGCATTTCTATTCACATAGATGCACCATTTTGAGTTTTGAAAGTTAATTTGATGTGTAGATGGTGCAAATTGATTTTCATGATTTTGGCACATGCAGAGGAACAAAAAACAAGAGAAAAAATAAAATGCATCTAATATATGTATATGCATCTAATTAAAAGCTAGAAAACACATTATGATGCGTTATAATGCATCTAAGATTATAGAGATGCATCTAATTTAAGTCGGTGCATCTCGGATATGCGATTATAGTTACTTCTTATCCTTCTATTTTAAGAAAACATTCCTTATTTAATCTAACTATAATAAATATAATATATATATATATATATATATATATATAGCAGCAACACACGCATATATATAAGCAAAAATAACCACCATCATCACGACACAACAATTAATAATGTTAATTCCATTATATGGGAAGAAACATAAAATTGTACATAAAATAAAAATAAACTAGAAATGACAACAACTAGAAAATTAAAAATAAACTAGAAAGTGAAAACAACTAGAATAAGAAACATAATAATTATAAATCTTGGGATAAAAGTTTTCTCCCATATAATCCGATGTGGTGGTGGCGACACAACAAGGTGTTTAGTGCGGAAAATATGGTGGGTTGGATGAAGATCCAAGATGGTGTCGGATGTAGGAAAACATGTAGTTAACATATTCCCGTAGCATGTGGATTTCATGCCTAATAGTGCTACAACATTGACAAAACATGTTGTGAAGGTGAGACAAATCATTTGGTTGAATAAAATCTAAGATGTTGTTAGGAGGGTTAGGGAGTTATTTGTTTCCCAAGTTTAGTGGCAAGTGTTGGATGTTTTCTAGTTGAGGTACATGGTTGTTGATATTAACCAACAATGGTTGAGGTGGTGGTGGATGTTCAAATCCGGGTGGTGGATATGAGAAACGAGGTGGTGGTGACAGATTTGATGGACCCGGTGGCCAATTATCCACGATTGAAACATGTGAGTTGTGAGGTGGTGTTTGTTGTGATGGAAGTTCTTGAGGTTCAAGCTTCATTGGTATGACAAACCTTAGCTTTGGTGGTGGAGCAACATGAGTTGGTGTTGGTGACTCACTAGGAGAGGATGAAGTGGTTTGATAGGTGCTCATACTAGAAGTAGATTTTTATGGTGCATTTGGTGGCGAAAGAGATTTCTTTCGTGAAGGTGATGATGGTGTTCTTTCAATGTGGTGTTCCTCACTTGAAGATTCAAGGTTTACATAAGTAGGTGATTTAACATGGATTTTAGCGGTTTTTCTCTTGTAGTTGGGTGAGTTTGTCTTGGATGAGCTAGTCATGGTGATGAACTAGTGTATGTGTAAGTGAAAATTGCAAGAAATGTGAAGTGAAATGAGGTTGGGGATGATGATTATAAGGTGAAAGTGGTAAAGTGTTTTACATGAAAGCTCTTGGGTTATATGGAAGATATGTTTTATCCTAAGGTTTTAAATCATATTTAGGATCATATAGCATGGATATAAGATAAAGTGGAAAAAGTCAAAAAATGATAAAATTTGAGTTTTAGCGCTTGGGCTTGGACGGATCTACCTAAACCAAAGACGGATCTCGGTTAGGTGGATCTGTAGATCCATGGGAGGTCTAAAAATGGCCAGAACCTTGTTTTGGTAGCCAAATTCCATCAAATATCAACAAGCAAGCAAAAGATAACTAATAGCATTCACGAACATAGCAAATTTAACAAGTAGCAAAGCTTATCATCCTACCAAAGCATTTAAGCCATAAGCACATCAATAATCCAACAATTTAAAGCAAATAGATATATCATAAGTTAATTTGTTCATGCATCCCATGCCATCAACGACATCCCTTCTTCAACATCCTTCCCATATATGCAATGCTCGAGCCATGTTCTTGAACATCCCTCTTGTCTCCCTTTGTTCATTTGACATATTTTCACGAGCAATGAGAGCTTTATTGTAGGACCTAGGTGAGAGTTTGGTGCTAGGAAATTCTCCATCGTCCAAGGGAGCTAATTTGGATGAGGAGGAGGAGGGCAATTGGGCTCGTTTGGACTTACCTACATTTATAGGCTTCTTAAGGGGTGGCTTTCTAGGTTGTTTTGCCTTGAGGAATGACATTTTTCTAGTAACAAGGATGTAACGATCATCAAAGGGGTGATCTTCCATGGTTGCCCGGAGGTTTTTAAAGATACGAGTTAAGATCATGCCGTATGGTAGGACCTTTTCAACACGATCTCTAAAGTAGTCCATTCGCCTAATTACAAAGTATGCAAGATTAAATGGTCTACAAGCCTCCAAACAATATAACATCAAAGCAATTGATGCTTGAACATGGTCTCTATTTCTTATGGCAACGTATGCATTCTCTCTATTGATAAGCTCACATGGTTTTAAGTGATCAAAGAGTTCATTTGTTTCGATTTGCTTTGGTAACTTTTGCATAATTCCTTGTTTGGTTTGTTTTTTGAAGGTTACTCTTTGATAGGTCCTATCACGGATTTCATCAAGAGGAGGAAGGTTTAAGTTGTATGGAGGGTTTTGCTCTAAGTTGTTTTCGAGTTGATCAAGTTACCAAGCATCGGAATATAGACAAATACCTTGATTTGGAAGTGATGTTAGCTCAGCAAATGGATCTATGGAGATATTGAACTCACGTCTAATGATATCAAATGTCATGAAAAGGCGGTTATCGGGTTCCAAGTATCTATCAAGGCGTAAGGTTTTGCAAAATTCCATAATGAACCTATGGCATATTTCCACATTTAGATTGAGGAGGCATTTAAAACCTATCCTAATAAATTTTGCTAAGGTATCCTTGGCAATGTCTTGGTAGAAAGAGGTGTCAATAGTTCTCCCCTCATGAATAACCCGTGTTTCAAGGGTTCTATAAATCTCTTTGAGGTCTTCGGACATGTTTGGATTGAGGGAGATTTTGGAGCATATTCAATTATTTTCTTATGATCTTGTTGATATTCGTTTGGCATTTTGGTACCTAAGTATGTTATAGTGATTTCGATAAGTCAAACGAAAAAAATATAAGGAAAATATCATAAAGATATACCATTACTACTGTGTGTCTATATGCAAACGATGTGAAGATGTGGTTTGCTTGACTCAAATGAAAAATGACAATAAGCAAACTCAAAGCACTCCTAAGTTTGATATTGCTCAAATTGAATGTGTCAAAAATGCATATGAATTATACAATTCGGATAATCATTCAAGAGATCAAATGCATGATGAAAGTAGTTTTTACGTTGTATTAACAATGTAGTTAAACAACATTTATTTCAAAAATTACTAGACGTGAGAATTTTGTTGAAAAACTCAATTTGGGGGTTTTGCCAAAATTAGCAACAATTTTAATTATGCAATCCTAGTATCTATGTGAAGCAAAATAGTTATACATTATAGTATCCTAGTCTAAATTGTGCATAAATCAAACAAAAAATTAAAATCCCCAAATTTTTAGGTTTTGTACAAAATCAAAAACCCTAGACTCAGAATTAAGAAGAAATTAAAGTGAAATCACTTACAATTAATGTTTGTTATTGATATGTAGTTGTTGATCTTTGAGATTTGCTCCTCCAATTACCGATTTGGTGTTGATATTGGTTAGGGTTTGTGTTTGTCGTGCGTTTTAAGTGTTTGGATAAGAGTTTTATGTAGTCCTAATTTTTCAAACCTGGGCATATACCCGCTCTGTCTGACCGACAAATCTACCAAAATCAAATACGGATCTGGGTCTCCTAGATCCGTCGATCTGTAGGCATGAAAATTGGGCAGGGATTGATTTCCCGTTAATTGAGCGTTGGTGTTATCGTTTTGGCAATTGGAGAGTCTTATATATGTTATAAATATGTTGTGTTTAATTTTTCGGAGTCGATGTCCAAGTTTTAAGCATTACGTTGGAGTTGTCGTGAATTTTCTGATGGAATTTCAACGTAGTCGATCCTACTAGGAGTGTGTTAACATTTAGCATGTGATTTTGACCATTGCTAATAACATAAACATTTTGAACATTTAGACGTAATAAAACATCGTCAATACAAGTGTGAGTTGCAATTCGATGATTATTCTTTTTGTCTTTACGATCAATTTTGTAAGTTCATGTAATAACCAAACATGGTCAAACATGTAGACTTGGAAAATTTCTATGGTCATTTTATTGATATTTTCATAATCTCTTTGAATTCTAATCTCGACCTCATGTTCATTTTTCAAGATTTTTAATTGGAACATGTAATGAGAATAAACATCTTTTGAATAATGATTATTTCTCCATTAGATTTATGCTTATGATTATTTTTAGGAGGATGGTGATTCAATATTGGAGATATGTTCCATCATTCCTAATCCTAATCTTAAATAATTAAATTCTTCACGTTTTAAAGGCTTAGTTAATATGTCGGCTAAGTTATCTTTGGATGCAACTTTCTTGATAGAAATGTTGCCCTTTTGGACGTTGTCCCGAAGAAAGTGATGACGTATTTCTATGTGTTTAGTTCTAGATTGTTGGACAAGGTTTTTACTAAAGTCGATGGCGCCTTTATTGTCGCACATTATCGGAACGTCGTCGAGTCGTACGTCGTAGTTGATGAGAGCTTGTTTCATCCATAGTGCTTGTTGACACGCTTTCCTGGCGAATACGTATTCGGCTTTGGTTGTGGAGATATAAAGGGCCGTTTGTTTCTTAGAGAACCACGATGTTAGACAACATCACATGAACGTACAAATGCCACTAGTGCTTTTTCGATCGACGTAGTCTCCCGCGTGGTCGGAGTCGGCGTAAACTATAGTTTCTATACCGGTTCCTTTCGGATACCATAATCCTAAATTGGTAGTACCTCTAATATATCTAATTATACGCTTAACGGCTTCTAAGTGGGTAGTTTTAGGATTTTCTTGAAAACGCACACATAAGCAAACACTAAACATAATATCGGGCCTACTTGCAGTTAAATAAAGTAAACTACCAATCATACCTTGATATTTAGTGTTATCCATGGACTCGGCTTCGTCGTCCTTGGTAAGCTTGATCTCCGTCGACATCAGCGTCTTGGTTGGTTTAGAATCCTCAAACTCGAACTTCTTTAACATCTCCTTGATGTACTTGGATTGATTGAAAAATATCCACTCTTCCATTTGTTTTATTTGAAGACCCAAGAAGAAGTTCAACTCCCCCATCATACTCATTTTAAACTCGTTGTGCAGGATTTTAGCGAAATCATCACACAAGTTTTGACACGTGGATCCAAATATAATGCCATCGACATATATTTGAACAATGATGAGATGTGTTTTTGATTTCTTTGTAAAAAGTGTGTTATCGACCATTACCATGGAATACTCGTGTTTTAGCAAAAATACTTTTAGTCTATCATACCAAGCTTTAGGAGCTTGCTTAAGACCAAACAAAGCCTTTTTAAGTTTGTAAACATAATTTGGTTTTTTAAAATCAATAAAACCTAGAGGTTAAGCAATGTAAACCTCTTTATAAAACCATTTAGAAAAACACTTTTTACATCCATTTGGTATAATTTAAAATCTTTTGCACAAGCGAGAGTAAGAAGTATTCGGATTGACTCTAATCTAGCTACCAGAGCGTATGTTTCATCGTAATCTATACCTTCTTGTTGATTGTATCCTTGTGCTACTAATCTAGCCTTATTTCTAGACACAATACCATTTTTGTCTAACTTATTTCTAAATACCTATTTAGTTCCTATAATGGATTGTTTCTTTGGTAGAGGCACTAAATCCCAAACATCATTTGCAATAAATTGATTTAGTTCCTATTGCATAGCTACAACCCAACTTTCATCTCCTAATGCCTTATTGACATTATTAGGTTCTATGGCCGAGATGAAAAAAAAGAAATTACTTTTGTTTTAGGCTTGTAATCTTAGCGTTCTTTGATTTAGATTACCTATGACTTTGTTCTAATGGGTGACTTTTAGACTCTTTAATGTTAATGACCTCGTCAACTTCTATAGACTCATCTTCTAAATTATCATTATCTTATTTTACTTTTCTTTCAATAGCTTCTTCTTCACCAGCATCATCATCAACTAATGGTGATAATTTGGTAGAAGAGGGCTTTCATCGAATGTCACGTTGAGTGAATCTTCGACCTTCATGGTGTGTTTATTCAAGATAATATAAGCTTTGCTATTTTAAGAAGATCCTAGGAAAACACCTTCGTATGACTTTGGGTCAAACTTGGTTAGATAGTCTTTAGTGTTTAAAATGAAGCACTAGCTTCCAAACACTTTGAAGTATTCTAAAGTGGGTTGCCTACCTCTATATATTAAATAAGGAGTTTTTCCTAGAATTGGTCGCATTAATATTCTATTAAGAATATAGGTTGAAGTGTCAACGACGTTGCACCAAAACTTTTAAGATATAGATTGTTCATTTAACATAGTCCTAGACATTTCTTGTAGTGTACGATTTTTCCTTTCAACAACCCCATTTAATTGTAGAGTACGAGGAGCCGAGAAATTACGAGTAATGCCTTTTGCCTCACAAAAAACTTCGAATTATACTTCGTTATCAGATTCTCGACCATGATCCGTTCAAATAGCAACTATAGAACATGCTAATTGATTTTGGATTTTCTTACTTAATATTTCTAATTTTTTAAAAGCTTCACTTTTGGTTTCAAAAGTTTTGTCCATGAATATCATAAATAATCATCCACTATTACTAATGTATATAAGTTACCTCCATAACTCCTAATAACGGACGGACCAAATAAACTCATATGTAAAAGTTCTCTATGCATATATTAAATTGGAAAATTCATATCTTTTAGCTTTATTGGCTCTGCTTGATTTTTTTTCCTATTTTGCAAGCATCATAAAAATGTGTATTGTATTTTAGCTTAGGTAAATTTCTAAACAATTCTTTGGATGACAAATATTGGATTAAATGCATATTTACGTGGCCAAGTCTTCTATGCCACAAAGTAGAGTTATCGTCTAATGTGGCAAGACATAGTTTGTTGAGCTTGTTTTCCTATTTTGCAAGAATCACAAAAATGTTTATCATATTTTATCTTAGGTAAATTTCTAACTAATTCTTTGGATGACAAAGATTTCCATCCTTAGTTATTTCACTATCATCTTCCGTAAATAAGACTCTACACTTATTGTCACAAATTTGACCGACACTAAGTAAATTAAAAGCTAAGTTATCTACGTGTTCTACGTTTGATATAGTAAGAGGGTTGTTTGAGACCGTACCTTTGCCTATGATCTTTCCTTTTAAGTTAATTCCAAAAACAACATTACCTCCGTCGTATGCTTTGTAATTAGAGAATAGACTTTTGTTTCCCATCATATGTTTGGAGCAACCGCTATCTTTAATCCATTCGTCCGGCTCCAAACCAATTCTCAAGCATACCTATTTAAGCAAAAACAAACTTAAGCACTTGGTCCTCAATATCTCATGGGTCCAAAAATGTTAGTGTTGTACATCCCTTGTATTTGTTGCATTTGGTTGGGATATTGAAATGGGATACAATTTCCCATATGTCCAAGACCTTGAGTTTGATTGTTATTCCAATTTATAGGATAATGATTTTGATAAATTGGTCCACTAGAATTTCTTCTAAGTTGAGGTGTGTTGTATCTTGGTTGAGAATAATTATAACTTCTAGAAGGAGGTGTTTTAGATCTAGACTCGGTTTTGACATATCCTAAACCATTCTTAAGAGATGGTTTGAGAGGCGGTCTTTTTGAATTTTCAATACTATTATGTATTAGTTTCTTTTTAAGAATTACAAAATCCGATCGCGAAGACATAGGTGGACTAAAAACGTATTCTGCCACTTTTTGGCTGGTCGACGGATCGACGAATCCAGGCACGGTGGATCCGACTGCCTTTAAGGTAGATCAGTCTGCCTTTAAGGTAGATTCGTCCCCTGCCAAAATGGCAGTCGGCCCAACAAAACTTATTTGTTTTGTTCCGCTTGTTGACGCTTTACTCTTATCAAATCCTAAACCTATTTTACAACTAGGTGACTTTTGAACATTAAGCATTTCTCTTAGTGAATTAGCACTTTGATCAAATTTGACAAATTTAACTTGAGTTTCTGTAAGTTCAGCGTTTTCTAAACGAAGTTGTTGACATGACTCACAACCAATGTCAACTTCTTTATTTCTCTCAAGTTTCTTAATTTTCTCATTCAACTCTAAAATTTCTTTTTCTAAAAGCTCTCTTTTAGTTTTCAAAATTTTGTTTTTGTTGATGATTTTTAAGCTAATTTCACATAAGTTATCATACTCAATTTGCATACCATTGTCATCAAAAGAAGAAGCATTATCACTTAAATGAGAAGAGTCAAGAGTTACCTCATTTGATGATTGAGCCATGAGACAAGTTTCTTCGTAGGTCTTGTCCTCGGCTTCATTTTCGCCATCGCTCCAAGAACCCCCAACAAATGCTTTTTGATCCTTGTTTCGTGGAGGCTTTGGACATTCGCCAATGAGATGATTCAGATCAGCACATCTAAAACATTTCCTATCACTCTTGCCTTTCTTGTCATTCTTTTGCCATAATGACTTCTTCTCCTCTCGTGGTTGCCTTTCTAAAGAACTTTTTAAAGTTCCTTACGACCATAGCATATTCTTCGTCATCGCTTCCGGATGTCGAAGTTTCGTCATCACTAGACTCTTTCTTAGCTTTTAAGGCAATGGACTTGACCCTTTCCTTTTTGCCTTTGTAAATTTTGGAATCTTTTTCCATGACTACCTTATGTAATTTTAGATTACCGATGAGCTCGTCTAGAGCTAGTGATAACAAATCTTTCGATTCTTAAATCGCTATGACCTTTGCTCTCCATTTTGGATGTAGAGCCCTAAAAAACTTCCTAACATAGTTATTGCTAGAAAAACCTTCATCAGGTGCTTTGAGACTACTAATAATAGTATTCAATCTAGCAAAACCGCTATCAATAGATTATTCTTCAAGGATAGTAAATGGTTCATATTGTTGAACAAGAAGATCAATTTTATTATACTTTACTTGGATATTACATTGATGTGTGATTAACATAGTGAAAAACTTCATAAGGTGCTTGCTGTAGAGACTACTGACTAACTATAGTTCAATCTAGCATAAAACCGCTATAATAAGTGATTCTTAAGGTATAGGGTAAATGGTTTCATTTGTTGAAACAAGAAGGACTCAATTTTATTGTATTGCTTGCCTTGGAATTTCATTGATGTGTGATTTACAACGATGTTCTACTTAAATATCTTATAGGTCTTTACACATAAAAATTCGTTCTATGTTTGTTTTTTAGTAAAGCATTTATAACAGCAGAAACCATTTTAGCCCCCCTTATTTTAGCAGTTTTCTGTGTTAGAATCTCGGTTTGTTTATTAATAAGGAACTATTTCTAAAACTGTTAGTAACTTTATTTTTGGCATACCGCGGGTGAAAAATCCCATTCATGCATAAGATATGTCCAATGATCTAAATCTTTGGTTGCTTTCACATATAGTTTCAAATCTATTGTGCTCCAATATATAAACAAATCAGACTTTCGAAGAAAATATATGGGTGTCGGTCTTTGCATAGAATATGCCGCGTTTAGTTTATTTTTCGGAATCCATAGATTGAGTTAAGCTTATAATCATACAAATATAGGTGAAAGTCCTTGGGTGCTTGGTATTTGATACCAATGTGTGAGTAAACTAGAAGGGGGGGGTAAATATTTTTTTACTCCGTTTTATTAATATTAGAAAACTTAGATTGTCTAGGTTAATGTGAAATCATTAGATTACACGTATGTATATGCGATAGCGATGTAATAACTAGAATGAAGTAACGGCGGGTAATCTGGAATTAGTAAATATAGGAGGAGAGCAAACCAAGACAGGACGATGGATTTAATAGTGGTTTCGCTACGAGGCTTCTCTTCGCTTAATCCACGCTGAGCTAGTAGGCCGCCAAACTCGAGAGAGTTTTTTTTTGCACTAGGATCAACAAGCTCCCTTTAGGCGGTAGAAAAACTTACAGTCGTCTTACACCTTTTTCCTGTCTAGGTACTAAGCTAAATATTAATTCTACTTTGAGATAGAACCAGTCTAGAACCAGAGACTAACGTATTTATGGCCTAAAAATACTAACCTTTCATACAATCTGAATAAAACAACAAGACAAATAGATGAGGTGGATATAATATCACAGGGACTCAACGTGAAGTCTAGGATAACATATTGATAGCAGTGTGAGTCTCTTTTGTTGTTTCTTCATAAAGAGGGCGAGCGTGAAAAAGGTACATAGGAAAAAGGAGACTAAATAATTGGATTACTTGGTTAATGGTGTATATAACCAAGTAGAGATCAGAATGTTTGAGGAGAGAAAGATAATACTATTACAGAGGAGAAAAGTTGGAAAAAAGGTTAAGCAAATGAAAACATATTTGGTTTCTATTTACAAGGAAATTAATTCAAAGTGCTTGGGGCCGAAGCTGATCGAGCGCGACGGTTCAGCGAGATTGCTGTAGCCTGGATCCGTCTTTGGTCTATGGTGGATCCTGGTGTGAGCAGCTAGCTATTTATTTTGTAGTGGTTTAAATGATTAACCCTAAAGTCGTTTACAAAGAGTTGTGTGTACACGAAATATCAATATTGGATATGCTTTGAAAAAGAAAACGATAGGTTTATAACATGAAAATGAGAAGAGAAGATTTTAGATTGAAGTATTGTGTCCATTTAGTTAATCATATAGGTTTGTCGTTATTGTATCTATATAATAGATTAGTTGATAAGTTAGATCATGTGTTGTACTTGAAATAATTTGATGGGAGTAAGTGTTTATGCAATTTGATCTCAATTTGTAAGCGAAGAATGAGAGATTTCTTTTGTCATTAACTACGTCTTTATAATGTCAAGGTTTTCTTACACATTAAGGAGTTTTGTCGGTCGACACATAAACTTACGATCTTAATTAACTAGAGTGTTGGGTAAATTTTTAGCGTAGTATGACATTATATTTGTTATTATCAAGAGAACGCGAGTATTCATTAATAAAAAATTCCTGTGTTTAGAGCGAAATATTGGGTTATTAACTCAATTAACACAAACACCCTTTTGCCTGACCGCATCTGACGGGGTAAGGTATTAGAGTCGGTCAGACGTTTATTGTAAAAACAAACACAACCTTAGTGTAAATCTAATTCGTACATTTAAATTTAAACATGTGGTTGAAATGTCTAAATGTGATTTATCTTAATTTGAATAACCGGTTCAGAATGCTATATCTGACTCAAACAAAATTGTTTGTTTTCTATAAAAAAATATCTAAATATGTTAAACTATCTGTTTCTACAGTTTAAAAATATAAGAGATTGCATATTTGCATTTACGGGAGAAATTTATTAAATATAAAAAACAAATTTTGCTTATAGTCAAGTAAAAGTTAGAAGTATTTTAAACAAAACATTCAGTTTTTGACAAAAAGAAACGTGTCGGGGTTCAGGTTGAACTTTCCAAAACGATTAACCAAATATGAGTTGGATTAGATTTGAGATATATGAGTCCGCTAAACCGAAACTTTCAATTTGAACTAAATAGGAATTTGCCACATGAGTATTATCATGTTTTATATTCATTTTCTAACATAGAGTATGTAATGATTCTATTAAATCGAACTTTTAATACGAAAGACAGTTGAAACAAGACAAAAGACATATAAATGAACCAAAAAACACCTGAAGAAAAAGATCATAACAAAAGAAGAAGAAAAACAAATAAAAAGGTAAAAAAACAAGAGACATTACGAGGCGTTAAAGACACCTCCACATCTAGTTCAATATGAGGTTTGTGCTACTTAATACCTTTAACAGTCAAAAAAATAAAATAATAAACTATCTAAACAGTCACCGTCTTTTACTAACTCTTAATGACTTGAAAATAACAAACACAATTTTTGGGCCAAAGATCTGACCATGTTTGATTAAGATGTATTGCTAAAAAGACAACAAACACCATCTCGTTCTATGTTCCTAATATAGTTCTTGAGACAGAGATCATTTATAAACGGCCAACTAAAAGATGACGTATCAAATAAATTGAACAAGTACATGTACAAA
>BQNB010126522.1:8358-19590 GCA_026074375.1 Tanacetum coccineum | reverse complement strand
GCAACCTCTACATCAGACCATACTGGTGTAGGTACTGGAGCTAGAATAGAAATCCTAGCTGTCATACGATATGCAGGGTGTGGTGGTGGTGTGGCCGCAGACTCATCAGTCTCGAACGGCTCTGTCTCCTCTATAGATGGGGCCTGATCCGTAGTTGGTAAAGCAACAACTACAGAGTCGGCAGGAGCTGGGTGCTCCTCTTCCTCCTCATCCTTATTAGCCTCTATGTAAACATCATCATCCTCTCTTCATCGTCTTTGTCGTCTCCTCCATCAGCAAGATAGACAACAGGATCCTCCTTGGGGTCCTCATCGTCATTCTCTTATGGGTCCGCCTCAGGATCGGACTCCGGGACATAGTCAGGTGACTGAGCAGTGGGTGAGACATCCTCAGCATATGGCTGATCCTTAGCAACAATCTCATCATCAGCCTGCTCTGGGCCTGGAACATAATCTAGCGAAGGTGGTTTAACACCCCCAAATTTCATCGCAGCGGAACCAACAGTTTGGGTGTTAAGTCATAGCACAACAACATAAGAATATAAAGAACGACTCAAAAGAGACGTTTAAAACATAACATTGTCCCATTCATGAAAGATCAGAGTTGAAAACATGTCCACAAGATCGTCACCATACAACATCATACAAAAGTTTTAAAAACATAACACCAAGTGTTTTTGATGAATGGAACCAAAACAAGTTTAAGCAAACATTTCACGCTAAACTCCATTCGCCACTCCAAGCCATCAACCTTGATTACCTGAGATAAAACATGCTAAAAAGTCAACGAAAACGTTGAGTGAATCCATAGAGTTTTTGTAAATAAAAAGTGAACACAAGTATTTTTAATCATCGAAAACTTGTGGATCAAACAAGTTTTAATCACTAATGCATTAAGCTCATGCCACCGAAACCTTAACCAACATATTATAAATATGTAATCACATGCCCCCACAACTAGGTAATATTGCAATATACCTAAGAAAATTCTCAATACAAAATGTCCTTTAGGGGTGATCGCGCCATGGATGTCACAACCCCAGACAGGGCAGTCACGGCCCAATAGATCTATTTAATGTACTAGCGCTCACCCATCATAGGCAATTAACAGTGCATGAAATTAAGGGGCCTTTCTGCAATAGGTACTTATGCAATTAGTTCACAATCGGGTCCAGCAACCATAAATCACTTGTGTTCAATTTATAAAACTAGCATGTATCTCCCTCGCGGGGTTTATGAAAACATTTATAAGTAGAAAGGCGAGGCTATGAACTCACCGAGATATCAAAGAGATCAGAAGTATAATAAGTCTTGAACAAGATAAAATCCCTTACGCACCACCTAAAATACGTGACGCGTCTTAGTATAATATACAAGTAAAAATAATACGTAAGAAAAGTTTGACGAATATAGGATATGTTCCTAAGATATGCGCAACATGGCTTCTTGACTTAACTAAAGTATTTTGACTCCCAAATTGACATATGACCTGTTCTTATATGTAATTAAACATCTACCAAATTTCGCCGTCTAATTCCAATTTTAGGTATGATTATCTACACATTTGTCATTTTTAGTCAAGACGTAAAAGTCGCAATTCTGGAATTAGCTCATGTTTAGGGACCTGTATCTACCAATCTATAAATGGTATAAACTCAAGGTTTTCACCCTTGGAAAGCCCTTGAAGTCTAGTTTTCAAAACATTCAGCATCACTCATACATTTTACAATCCATGGGGAAATGCTTTTTTTATAACCCTAAGTCAAAACAAGAAAGTTGACCTGAATTTCTTACTTTTTGCCATTTTAATCATAAACTTACTAATCGAGGATAGCAATGGATGTGGGGCCAAGTGATATAGCTTCCCTATGATGTCTAGTATTGACCCATGCTTTAAAACCCAAACATTTAACTCATTAACCTGGTGTTTAATACGTTTTCTAAACCAAAGTCCAGAACTGACCCATTTTAGTATTTTGACCATATCTCACTCAATAATAATAATTGGTTGATCATCCAACTATCACATCATGCCAAGACATATATCTATCCACCCATAAATTTTGTTTACAGACCCTAAGCCAAACATTTTGAGAAATACACCATGTTTTGCTTTACTGTTCCAAAAACAGCCTCTATAAAATCCAACCAAACCTATTTCTAACTCATTTAAAACACAATCACACTTATGCAACACGCCACAAACACATATCCTAACCTATCCCATACTCCATCAATATTATTTTTATAACATGTATAATATCAAAATTTCTTATAAGATAATTAGAGAAAAAGGTGTAGAAAGATGGCTCACTACAATGATCACCCAAAATAGTTATTAACAACTAATTTTCCTAGCCACCAAGCTTTACTAGGACATCATTTCTTTAACATGCATGACCATCTTCATATTATTCTTCTAACTCAGCCCCAAAGTCTATAAATGATAGGTTTTATGGTATGAAAATGGAGCTTTGAATGTGAGGAATCAAATGGTGTAAAGATAACAAGTGATTGTAGTAGGAATTTTTGTATGAATCAAGGGTTTTGAGGGTTAAGGGGGCGGCAAGAACAAGGGAAGCAAAGGAGGTGTGTGTGAATTTTTAGGAAACTATGGGATGAAATGAAGAGGTAGTGGTTTTTGTGTGATTGATGCATGCAAGGTGAGTGCCAAAGCAAGACAAATGTCTTGCCTTTGCTTCTCTAAATGCCACGCCTCAAATGAGGTGGTGGTGTAAGATTTGAGTTTAAATTTTTATAAACTTTGATGTTTAGGGTATAAATTTTAAGATAGGTAGGTAGTTTTGAGGCTAACGGGTATCAACGTAAAATAAAACGAGAGTTAAGACGAAACCACGAGGTAAAAACGAATATGATAAAAATAATTTTACATTAAACGGAATACTTTTCTGAAAAGTTAAATTTACGTAAGGTTCAAGACGAATAATTGTTTTAATCATAGCTCGCAATTAATTAAAACGACGATTTCAATAAAATGTCTCGATGTAAATAAAGTAACTTGTTTAAAATTTATAAATTAATTATGAGATTATAAAATAGTAGTGACCTTATAATCTCGGGATTCTTACATATAAAAAAGTTGAATGTTAATGGTAAAGGTTTATTTTAGAAAGTTTAGTAAGTAGCGTTTATGTAAAAAGGTTTACCCAAATTAGCGTAGATTTTTGTGGAAATTTAAGGTAATGTAAATTTAAGTAATTAATAGTTTAATGGGATATATATTATATATATAACTCCAAAATATATCTATATATATATATATATATATATATATATGTGGTGTGTCGTGTGTGTGTGATCGTGTGTGTGTGTGTCGTGTGTTGTGTTGTTGTGTTGTGTGTGTGTGTGTGTGTGTGTGTGTATTTAAATCGGCTTAGGGATAAGAGGGATAAGGAAAAAAAAAAGATTTTTGCATTATCTGAGAGGAGTTTGACTAGAAAGTATGATGCTAGTTATTTATATTAGGTATCCCTAAGCCAAATACACTCCTAGAATGACATAATGCATCCCCCTAAAACCCTTATGTCGACTTCTCCCTCCCTAAGAACAAGGAACCAAGAATCTTGATCAAGAAGTAACCAAGAATCGGTGTTAGGATCAAGAAATCAAGAGGTAAGTATGCTTAACTTAGTTAGAATTATGCAATCATGTAACAAGACTTATGATGGATCTAGGGTTTGTGAAAAATACATATTATATATGAACTTTATGATGGTATGTTGATTAGTTAGTTTAGGGTATGATCATGCATGTTCGCATGTTAGGGTTTGCCATTAGAACATGATTTAGAGTTGAGCAGAACTTAAGGTTGTGTTCAACTGATGATATCTAGATGATAAAAACATGTTTTGATATGATTCCAGTGCTTAAATTGTAGTTCAAAGATTCTATTTTTCAAAAAGTCTAGCCTCGAATGATTTGGAGTTCTGGAAGTTGGTTAAAGATTGGTTACAAGAAAAGTTGTCAAAACAGTAAATACGAGTCAGAATTAGGTCATGTTTGGGAGGGTAAAACCCTAACTTAAAAGTAGAATTAAGGTTAGCCAATCTAGAAGGATATCTTATGATTGTGTGTCTAAGTAGGGTAATTAGGGCCATACATTTTAGTGTGCAATCAGATCCGAATTGGGATAGTTTTGAAGTTGGATTTTATTTGGGATAGTTGCACATGTAATGAGTAGTTGGGAATCACAAGGTAGTTAGTAAACTCATAAATGAACTTAGGTGATTTTTGGTATAATTTATGAAGGTCAGCAAGTAAGGTTTTTAAGTTAGTAAAGATACACTAAAATTCTGCATTTCTGAATAAATTGTAGTTAACTAGTGTAATGTGTTAATGAGGTGGTTAAGGTTAGGCATGGTGTCGGGGTGACCCATGATGGTTAATCAAACCCTTAGACATCCATCATATGTGTGTTACATGGACTAGAGCTTTTAGCTTGGTCGCGTGTAACCGTGTTTATTTATTTGTATAGTTGCGTGATAGGAATTGGAAGCTGCGTTTTGAGCATTCAGGTGAGTTACATAGTCCCACTTTTTATTGCGTTTTAAACTTGGGATGGAAATGATGCAAGTGTTGAAATAAGTTTTAAATTCCTGTGATTATGTGTTAGTGTAAATGCATGGACTATTATGTGACTGATATGCGTTATGTGCTACATGTTATGTGATGTGATATTGATGTGTGGACTAAGTCAGGAGGGTTACTTGCGGGTATCCATGGCCTGTTTAGTGGAAGGAATTGTTGCCTAGTCAGGAGGATTACTTGCGGGTATCCATGGCCTGAGCTAGAGGGAAAGAGATTTGGTATGATCCAAGAGCGATTTAGGTCGTCTGCTTGGTGTCTAAGGGATTGGATGAGTACGCCTACTCAAGTGTTTGATTGGATCGGAGGGGTACGCCTACCCAGTATATGATTTGTTTGAATGATTGATTGGATTGAATTGCATGTTAGCTTGTATGTTAGTTAGCATAATTGTCATGCAAAAGTATTGTTTTATAATCACAGTAATTGGTTAAATTGTTTTGAAATGGATTGAATATGTGTGTCTGAAAACCTATGTTTCTCACCAACCATTGTGTTGACGTATAAGCATCATTTTCAGGTATTCAGCAGGATGAGATTAAAGTTAGGAAAAGTGGCTAGATGGACCGTAGGCAGTTGGCGAAGTTTAGTTATCTAGATTTCGTTATTTGTTTTAGATGATGAATGTTAATTGTTTTGCTTTGTTAGGATGTATGAATGTTTGCATGTCATGACGTTGGCATGAACTGCCTTCATTTCAATGTTAGACGCCTTTTGGATTTTGTTGATGTGTTTGGGTATTTTCATGACACTGCGTGTCTATACCTTGTATTTTATGCATGTTTTAGTTTCTCTATATAGACGCCAATGTGTTGTGATGATTCCCTTTCTCGTCGCGCCTCGCGTTTTCGCCTTGGCGGGGTGTGACACTATACATATCCGTATACCATTTTAACTCTTTAGAGCAAACTAACTAAAATTGATCATTAATGTGCCAAAAGGAAAAACTCCTTCAACTCATTCATATACTTAATTATCTGAAAGTTTTAAACACAAATCACTAATTTTTATCATTAATGAAAACTAATCAATAAAGAGAATTGAAAAAAAGGAATTGATTACAACTAGGATTCTATTAGTATAAAAAACCAATCTAATAAAACCCTAAATCACTTTTTCTCTCCCCTTTTCCTTTGAGCCGAACCAAGCAAGAAGAAGAAATAAGGATCCATAAGAGGAGCCTCTTGTGGAACCGAAGGAGATACGATAGTTGATCGTTTGTCAGTATAGCGCGTATATGTTGGGCTGGATCCGTGGAGTCGGGTGCTTTATTCTTGCGGAGGGGCAAAGTCAAAACAAGCGAGGTCCCAGCATATGTTTATCTAGTCCTTTACCTCGTCATGTTGTTATTGATTATTTTTTTCGGTTATTTCGTATTTTGGGAGTCGTTGTGAGACTTTCGTTTCTTTATGTCGTTTCGATTTTATTTTGATATCAGTAAGAAGTTATTTGATTGGAGCTCCTTTATGGTGTTACAGTTGGAGTGGTTATGGATGTGCAAGTAGAATATGTGCTTTATATGTGGAATTATGATTGAAATGTGTTAGTCTTGGATGGAAGTACACGTGTGAAAGGAGACACTTATAATTATGGCGGACCAACATAATTATAAGGCATCACACACGTAGACTTGTGACATAATTGCAATTATTTGTGTTTTGGTTTTAAGGTGTGGTAGCTGTATATGTCTTCATTTTAGTATTTTATATGAGTATTTCATGAATAAGGATGGTGGTATGGTAAGAGAATTATTCTCTTATCCTAATTGGAGGATATGTTAAATTGAGTTGTAGAGATAGTAAGTTTCTCTTCTATCTAGTATTTGCGGATACCTAGTATTATTATTATTATTATGGTTGCTCGTTGCTCGATTGTTTGTTCGGATCTGCTCTTTCGGATGTAGACGCGTTTCGTTAGTTCTTTCATTGCATTGATTACTTGTATGAGTATCAAATGTTTCTTTTAAGCACTAATTATTCCTAACATATTTGTGTGGATCATTACTCCCTTCTTTGTATATCATTGGTTTTGTAACGTGGCAGAACGTGTTAGTATGGAAGATGCTTTTAGGTTTTGCTATGTTGATCGTTATTTTGGATAAGACTCCGTAGTTTTCTTTTGGGTACGTAAGTTTGCATGGTTTTCTGTAACAGTTCGTTTTGATTTTATTTTGAGTATATGGTTCCTGGTATTTTCTTTCGTTTTCAAAAACAATGAATTGTGTTAGGATCTGTTCGGTGTTTTAACCGATCCTGCGTGTATTCTGGTTTGTCATTTGTTTGAGTAAATTATTTATAATTGATGTCTAATTATAAAAACTTGGTAGTAATTTGGTTGGTGTTTGGAGAAAACTGTGTATAAAATGATCTTTGTAAATAGATTTTATTTTATTATAAAAAGCAGGTTTAAAGTGATTCATAGTGGTAAGGTACGATACACCATTAGATAACCATCTCTAGATTTTTATGACAACCAGAATGAATTTTATAAAGATTACATTTAAGACAATTTTATTTATTATTTAAAATGATTTTTATACTTAAAGTGACTTTCTTTATTTTAAATTGATTTTTATAAAAACATATTTAATTTTGGTTTTGAGGTAAAGTCGGATAATGGTATTAAGAATTTGTGTCTTTGTATTAATTTTTTTTATGAGGTTCTTATGTCGGGGTACGGCCTGTTGAAAGGGGGGTTGGATTTTTTTTTCTGCTTGCATGTTCACTCTGGTACAATATATGTAACTTTAATTCAAAGGATTTCTTATGTCATTTGATCCACGGCTATTGCATTGTGGGAATTTTCCCTATATGTATTCTAGACTTTGATTCTGATATTCAGTTTCTTGTCCTATCGATTGTTCATAACCTTGGGTTAGTTGATACCGTTGAGTCGTGGAAACTTGATGTGATTATGGGAATGGACTGGTTGTCAAGAGGAAGTAATGTGTCATAGTTTGTGATAGTATGTCTTGGTAGGTGTTAGGATTACCGTCTAGAAGGTGATGAGTTACTTCGGGTTCTGGTGACGTACCAAGGAGTGTGGTAAACCTTAATAACACAAGGTAGTATGAAACCGAAATTGAGTGATATTTCCATCGTACGAGATTTTATTGATGTGTTTTCGGAAGATTTGTCGATGACCCGCGACGACAAGTCTGAGGTTCCGCACCATAGATTTGGTTCATGACAATGCAGTGCGAAGTCTCCATATATTAGCACCCTCGGAAATGCAAGAATTGTCTGAAGGAAGCTTCGTGATGTAGCAAGACTAGGGTTCTTTACGACCTATCATTTTCCGTGAGGAGCACCTGTGATATTCATGAAGAAAGAAGGATGGTTTCTTTTCGCATTGTGTATTAATTAGGGAGTTGAACAAAATTAACTTTTTTAAAACCGTTATCCACTCCCTTGGATGGCTGGACTTGTTTGATAGTTACGAGGGGTGTGTTCCTTTTCTATATAGATAGATTTTCTGTCAGGTTAGCATCAGCTTACGAGTGCATGATGGATGCCATTCAAGCCGCATTTGAACGTGAGACGGACATTTTGAGTCCTTACGGTTATTGCCTTTTGGGTTAACCACAATGCACCCGCGGTTTTCATGGAACTTAATGAACCGGTGTTTGCAAAAACCGTACTCAGGTAAGTTTTGTCCACGTTTTCATTGATGACTTTTTGCCCTATCAAAGTCGAAGGAGGAACATGAGAGTTCATTTGAATTAGTGTTGGAGTCACATGAGGTAAGGATAAGTTGTATGCTAAGTTATTCTAAGTGTGAGTTTTGGTTGGGTTAGAAGTGATTTCATTTTTTTTTGGTCACTGTGGTCAACCATAACGTATTCCAATGGACCCGAAGTAAGAGTGAGGAAGTGAGATTCGGGGTGATTATTCTTAGGATTGGCAGGTTACTACCGACGCTTTCCATGAAATTTTTAAGGATGGTTGAACCCCTACTTCCCTAGCTGAGAGGAATCAGAAGTAGAGGTGGAGGTAGAACACTGAAGAGGCCCTTTCAAACTATAAAGAATGGATTTGTGTGATTTTTTTTTATTTTTTCTTTTTTTTTTTTTTACCCCTTCCCGATTAGCGAATGTAGTGGGTGATGTCGTTAGTAAAATGAGGGGTGAAAAATCAGATGAGTAAGAGGAATGATATGGCGCCCAAAGTGTGGCGTTTCAAGCAGGAGAACGTAACTCGCAGAGGGCTAAGTTTTAGATCCACGATGGAAAGAAAAGGAGACGATGAGTTTGTACTATTATGGATCATTTTTAGGTTTTTGGTGGAAAGTGTAAGGATGACGCCAATGCTTCAAGATACTTGGTACATTCCGGAGCGGATAAAGACGTACTATAACCCTTGGAGACCATGTATTGGTGAGCCAGTGTAGATGAGGATATAGTCTACTTACTGTTAGCAATTATAGTATTTGTTTAAGAGGTGGAAGGCGAAATGTCAAAGGGATATTGCTTGCCTGACAACTATCTCGAGATACATGTGAGTGAAATGTGTTTGATATCACCATGGATATTATCACTAAATTTCCAATTGGTCCAAAAGTATAAGTTGTTGTGATTTGGTGATGGTCGATAGACTAACCATTTAGCTTATTTTCTAGCTATATAAGAAGATTTAAGATGTGAAGTTTGGCAAGGATTTATATGATGAGATTATAGCAAGAATGGATATTTGGTGACGATCACTCAGATTGAGCTGGATGACTTTACCTCTGTGGTTTTGGTAGACGCCGCAGAAAGGGTTAGAGATGCGTTGGATTTGAGTAACTGCTAAGCATCCTTAAGCGGATGGACAAGTGAAGTATGATTCGGATTTGGAAGATATATAAGGGATGTGTTATCGAATTTTGGTGGTAGTATATCACTTTAAGCATTCCGAGTGTGCTCTGTATGAAGCTTTGTATGGAAGGAAATGTAGGTCGCCTGTTTTGATAGGCAGAGATTGGAGAGAGTAGTTTGACTGGACTTGAGTTAGTACAAGAAACGACTAATAAGGTAGTGTTGGTAGAGGAAAAGCCTAAAGCGTCGAGAGATCGTCAAAAGAGTTATGTTGATTATAGGCGTAAGCCGTTAGAGTTTGAGGTGGGTGATCGGGTATTATTAAGGGGTGATCGCCTTGGCAATGGCGTTAGTTGCGTTATGGAATGATGGGTTAATGTTCGCACCAAGATATATAGGGGACTCGTTTAATGATCTTGAAAAGGATTGTCCTTGTAAGTATAGGCTGAGGTTACTTGAGGAGTTGAGTAGTGTGCATGACACCTTTCATGTGTCAAACCTGAAGAAGTGTCTGGCTGATGCTAACTTGCATGTGCCATTGAATGAGATAAAGGTCGACAAGACACTTCGTTTTGTCGAGGAACCTGTAGAGATTATGGATCGAGAAATTAAGAAGTTAAAACATAAGAAGATAACACTAGTAAAAGTTAGATGGAATTCGAAACGTGGTCCTGAGTTTACTTGGGAACACAAAGATCAGATAAGGATTAAGTATCTACAGTTGTTCGTGGACCGAGTTGTTGAGTCTGCTAGTTAAATCTAGGGATGAGATTTCCTCAAGGAGGGGATACTGTGACACCCATGATTTAATCAGGTTAGTAATACCTTTAGAAATGGCTAAGAGTTTGTTGTGTGTGATTCTTGTGTGCTATGTATTATATATGTGTGCTAAGTGGTTTGAATAGGTGCATGATATCATTTTTAGGTGTATGGGCATCTCATTTTGAGTGTGTTTGTGTTTGGTGATAATTATTCTATTCGTTCGAAGAATGTGATAATGAAAGTTAATGGCGTATAGCATGACAATGTTACGTCAATATTTTGTGATTTTATGTTAAGAGTTTATAGGGTCATGTAGCATAATGGTAATAAGTGGAGTGAGTTATTTTGGATAAGGTATAGTGGACTTTCTAAATATAGAAAGTGAAATGTGAAATGAAAAGTTATTTTTAGAAAGTTAAGTAGTTGCGTTTATGTGAAAAGGTTTACCTAAATCAGCTTAGGTTTTTATAAAAACTTAAGGTAATGAAGATAATTAGTTAAATAATAATAATTAAAAAAAAATAAAAAAATATAATTAAAGGGGTGTTCGGCCGGTTAGGATAAAAGAAAAAAAAGGAATTGATTACAACTAGGATTCTATTAGTACAAAAAACCAATCTAATAAAACCCTAAATCACTTTTTCTCTCCCCTTTTCCTTTGAGCCGAACCAAGCAAGAAGAAAAAAAAAGTTTTTTTATCAAGATCAAGTTGGTGATTTAGTGATTCAAGAAAATCAAGGTTTAGGTATGTTTCAATTAAGCTTTTATTTAGTTTTCTTTAAAACATGTAACAATTATTATGATAGATCTTTAAGGTTATAAAAACTTCTATAATTAAGGATGTATTAATCATGCTAGAGTGTTTAGGGTTTAATTAGAATCCTATGGATGTAAACGGTTAGGCTTAAATCGCGTTAATTTGTGATTTAGTGTTGAGCAGAATTTAAGGATGTGTTAAACTGACTATATCTAGATGATAAAAATGTGTTTTGATATGATTCCAGTGCCTAAATTGTAGTTTAAAGAGTCTATTTTACAAAAAGTCCAACCTCGATTGATTTTGAGTTCGGG
>BQNB010126521.1:0-19590 GCA_026074375.1 Tanacetum coccineum | reverse complement strand
AAGGAAAATTACATTTAAGGAAAAATACGAATTTAAGCTACTAAACATTACTAAAAACTAGATAAAAAGGAAAAAACTAGATTGTAAAAAAAAACGACACCCTATGTGTGTGAGAATGAGGCCTATTTATAGTGCCAAGCTGAAGCTTCTAGGCCCTCTTGCTTTGCTCTCCAAACTTTTAATCCTGGCCAATCATTTCTTCAATCATTTGATCATCAATTGTAGCCGTTGGATTGACTTGTGGACACCTGAGGATTGCCAGGCTGGCATTCTTTGATGTGACGTTTGTGCTAGTTTTGTGAGTGAATTAGCACAAAAACTCACATAAACTTGTGCTTCTTTCATTGTTGACGTGGCTCTTCTTTAATGAATCCTTTGATAAAGACTGATTTGACCATGGGTTTGTGATGTAGACCTCTTGAATTGACTTAATCACCCTTTAATTTTCATTTGCCCCTTGTTTTACCATGGGGGTGAAAACGGAGGAGACGATGAATAGTAAAAGGATTTCCCGCTCCTTCTTTGACAGTTAAAACTGTTGATCTTTGGTGAGATTGCACTTTTGGTCCTTGTCTTTCTTTTCTCTCTCTCAAGTTATAAATAACTTTCGAGAAATGCAAGAATGGCCCTTTGAGAAGTTATAAAAGGAAATGGGCTAAGGCTTTGGTCTTTTGGGGCTTCGGCTTTGTACTCTTCTGATTCTCGTGTCCGGGCTTGCTTGCTTTTGATTGATTTCTTGTGATTTTTGACTTATCCATACCTGCATACACAAAACACAAATACAAGCATATTTTTGCCATTTTTGGTCTGTTTTGGGTTTAATTGGGTTATTTTATGTACAAACGGATATGTGTATTTTACACCTATCAAAATTCCCCAAACTAAACGATTGTGTGTCCTCACGCAATATCACATGCCTTATAACCAAATACCTTGAAAATTATTTCCTAAACTAAGACTTTATGAAAAGTTATCAAAGATTTTGTTGAGAACGATAAGAGATCACAATTTATAAAACACCCGAACAACCCCATTTTCAAAGATTTTTTTTCTTTTAAGATTTTTATTGATAATAAACTACTTCACTACAATTATTTGTTTTGACATAATCGTATTTACTTCATTACCTCTTTGGTAACTTTGAGATCATAGAACAAAAAGCACAATTACGTGTCTAAAAAGATAACTTCATCCATCCCGAGTTTTCACTTTCCCTTCCAAGCTTAAAACAAGATCATTGTTAATTACAAGTCATGATAACTAAACACTACTCATAAAGAACTAATTGTTACTTACTTTCCTCCCACAAATCTCTATCTTTGTATCTCAGGATTTTACTTGTAAGTCAAATACACGAAGGCTCTTTAAACTTTTGTCGATACTTATTAATTCAGAAAATAAAGTGTAATGGTAAAGAATGCAATAATTAGCTCCTAGCCCTTTTCAAAAGATCAAATGCAATCAAGATTAAAGTCCACATTGAGGCAACTAAAATTTGGCTTTTATTAGGCTACTTAAGCAAGGCATCATTCACGTCATATACCCTTAGAGCTTCATTAAGACAAGAATGAACCATCTTATTTGCACCATCTACCCTTAGGCTCCTTTAAGTATCAAAACAAAAACAAAAATTAAGCAACATTATTAAACCGTTAGTCACTTAGTAGGGCTACAACATCGGTCACGCCTCCGACAAGATGTAGCAAACCATATTTTCGACTTCGATAGTATAAGTAAAACCGGTGCCTTTATCCGAAGCCACATCGATAGCGAGGTCACAAGAGTTTATTGCTACTTACTATGACACCGACTCTACCTATATGAGAAAACTCCAACATCGGCCACGCCTCCGACACGATGAAGTAATCTGGCAGAGATACTTATTTATTATTATTTTTGTATTTTTAAGCCAAATTAAGTATTCCTGATGTGTACTCATCCTAATCACAAATGAACTAAAGAAAACTTCTATTCTAATATTAACCAAAAAACATACAACTTTATTGTGAAACAAGCTAATGGGAGAAAAAGCCACAATTAATATATATGAGCTTGAAAGAAAACCAACTATTCTACGTTTAATGTCATGACTTATAAATAACACTATCATTTCTTGTTCTTCACAAAAGAAATTTGCAAATACTTAGCCTATATAAAATCCAACTCGGCATATTTAAAATCTACTTGAGATTAGCACAAGTCTTCATTTACTAATGATTTCAAGTCTAGCATGTTTAAAGTCTACATGAGACTAGCACAAACTATCATCATTAATTGTTAAGGGAGAAAGCTAGAACTCTACACGTACGATCGGGTCAAAAATTACTTCTTATTCTTACCAACGGAAAACCTACATTTGTGTCTTAACATTTTTATTATTATTATTATTATTTTCATTAATACTAAAAATTGAATTTCTGAAAAATTTTAAAATTTTTGCTATTTTGTGGGAAAACGGGTACGTGAGAACAAAACAATAAGCAAGCAACATCAAATCGATAGATTCCCTTCCCCAAACTAAAACAAAACATTGTCCTCAATGTTTAAAGTCAGGTCTCTACGTAAATCTAAGCCGTTTATGAAGTATGCAAAGATAAACGTTAATCGATTATGATGAAAGGATATGGATCTCCCCAAACTAATTTCACACAAAGGATGAGAAGCTCGAGTAGAACGGGAAACAACACCGGACACGAGAGGCTTCAAAGAATTTGTTGGGAGAATCCTGCAAAAATCACAACAAACATCGAATAATCGGAAAGAGAACAAGCCTCTCTCAACACAACACATTTGATAATAGAAAATAGAAAGAAAATAGAAAGGATAAGCATGGGGTGAACTCCCACGAAGCGGCTTGTTTTTTGTCACCGAGTCGCAAGCTCGACTCGATCCCTGAATTTAGTTGTCCTTAGGGAAAGTCTGGAGATCTGGAATAACCAATGGTGGTGTATCCCCTCCATAGTAGTGCTTAAGACGGTGGCAGTTGACTTTGAAATTAGAACCATCGGCATGAGACAACTTGGCAGTGCCATAAGGATAAACTTCGGTGATTGTGAAAGGTCCGGACCATCGGGACTTGAGCTTTCCGGAGAAAATCTTTAATCGGGAGTTGAAAAGCAAGACTTGATCACCAACATTGAAGATTCGGTTCTTTATCTTGGAATCGTGTAGCTTCTTTATCTTCTCCTTGTAGATTAATGAATTCTCATAAGCTTGATCACGAAGCTCGCTTAGTTCATTGAGTTGAAGCTTTCGATGATCGCCCGCGGTCTTTAAATCGAAGTTGGCATGCTTAAGAGCCCAAAAGTGCTTGTGTTTTAGTTCGATGGTAAAGTGACACGCTTTTCCATAGACTAACTTGTACAAGTACATCCATTGGAGTTCTTTAAGCGTCCTAAAAGCCCATAAAGCATCATCAAGTTTGTCGAACCATGAAGCACGTTTTCTCCGACCGTCCTCGTCCAAAATTCTTTTAAGACCTCGATTTGTTAACCGGGTCAAACTACCACCACTAGTCTGAGGTGGTAGGAGTCGAAAGACATGGGGGATGACACCATATATTGACGTGACTTTATCAATTTGTCCGTTTACAAAAAAGGGTCCCCACGATGCGCTTAGATTGCTCACGAGCACCAATCGGGAGAACAAGGGATTTTAAAGAACTTAAACAACACTCTAGCATCGTTGGTGGGGAGCGCTTTCGCTCAACCCATTCGGAAAAGATTATCACGCTACTAGAATATATTTGTTTCCCTAACATGGAAAGGTCCCATAAAAATCGAACCATACATCAAAATTCACAAACTTTATGCATTTGAGGCATCTCAATCACGTTGAGAGATTTTGGCTTTGTCGTTGACATGCATCACCAAGACTTGATCAATATCGCATGCATCTTATAAAATCGTAGGCCAATAAAAACCGCATCAAATACTTTCAGAGCTGTGATGTTGGCACTGTTTGGGGGGGCCCCCGGAAGGTCCCTTACATGGCATGCTTTGAGAATTTCAAGAGCTTCTTGGCCCAAATACACATCACGGATGATTTGAACCGCACATGTTCAAAGAGATAAGATCATCCCAAAAGTAATGCTTTTATGTCCTTGAAAACTCCACTTGTTGGGTTAACATTCCTTTGAATTTAGAAAATTACCTGCGTTAAAGTTTGCTATATCTCAAACCACGGGGTACTTTTCATCCATTAAAGTCACCATATTTAATGTTTCAAAGAGAAAAGGTTTTCATAATAATCTTTAGGGATCAAAAACATTCTCATACGGGTTTTCAGAGACGAGAGAGTTTATCCAGCTGCATATTTGTTATCATCCTCCTTGGTATCGATACTATGAAAATCAAATTCTGAAGAAGTAAGACCCATCGAAGACAATCTTGCTTTGCGTCTTTCGTGTTTAAAAGGTATTTTAATGCGGAATGGTCTGTGCAAACAACACTCTTGTTCATGATCTAATATAAGATTGAAACTTCTCAACGCATAAACAACTGCAAGTCTTTCTTCATTCGGTTGTTGTGTATTTTAATTCTGCTTCATTCATTGTTCTTTCTTGCGTAATAGAATTGGTCGAAAATGCTTCTCAATTCTTTTTTCCCTAGGACCGCACCTATTGCATAATCACTTTGCATCGCACATGATTTCAAAAGGTTGGTCCCAATTAGTGTGCAATGAAAATAGAGTTTAGTTGAACTTCTTTTCAATGTTTTGAAAGGCGGAATGCAATCATCCGAGAAAATGAAAAGAGTGTTCTTCTCTAACAAATGAGTATACAAGGTGTCCGAAGAGAATATTTAGAAAAGTCATTGATAAATCTTCGATAGAATTCCAACCATGCCCGAGAAAACTATCTGATTCCTTTAACGGTCGTTGGGTGAAGGAAGCCAGAAATTACATCAATTTTGGCTCTATCGACTAAATTCCTTTTCTAGAGAATCTTCGTCCTAAACAATGCTTCTTGTACCCATGAATGGTCTCATTAACCCATTAGTGCTAATTTGGTGTCTCACTCCTTTAGAGCATTTTAGCTAAATATAGCAAGACACTAGGAAAAAGAATCTCCAAAAACTGAAAAATCGTCCATAAAAACCTCCATCATTTTTTCTATCATGTCGTGAAAAATGGCCATCATGCAACGTTGAAAAGTTCCAGGAGCATTGCACAAACCTAATGCAATACACGGAACGCTAAATGTCCGTATGGGCACGGTAAAGAATTTTCTCTTGATCTTTAGGATCAATTCGGGATTTGAAAATACCCTGAAAAACCCATCTAAGACAACAATAAAATTCAGTTCTGCTAATCGCTCTAACATTTTGGTCCATGAATGGTAACGAAAATGGACTTTACAATATGCTTCGTTTTAACATTCGATAATTCATTCAAACACACATCCCGTGACCAATCTGGTAGGCCACCAATTCATTTTCTTCTTCTTAACAACGATCAAACCACCTTTTAGGAACACAATGGACTGGACTAACCCATGGACTATCCGAGATTGATAAATCAATCCTGCGTCAAGAAGTTTTTCTACTTCTTTCTTGATGACGTCATGGATTATAGGGTTTACCCTCCTTTGAGTGGACAGGGAGGAAAAACAAAAGGTTCGAATCAACTTCTAAAGAGGATTTTGTGAGAGCAAAACTCTGGATCTATGCCTTGGTATATCAAGAACGTTTTCCAACAATTGCGTTGTTTTCGTTTTTAGAACCAACCCCCAGCAACCCACTAAAAAAAGTGAGGTCTTTTCATCTTGGCTCAAATCTTTTAAAATTATGACTGGAAGCTTGTTATTTTCCTCTAAGAACGCATACTCGAGATGCGGAGGTAACTCTTTAAGTTCGACTTCGGGAAGTTCAACTTTTGGTTCATATGAAGTAGCATATTCGAGTGAAGACTTCTGTGGTTCAACAACTTTAAGATCTTTTTGAATTTTGGGTGAGTAATCTCCTTGGTTTGGTTGAGGAATGGACCCCCCCCCACCCCCCCCCCCCCCCCCCCCCCCCCCCCCCCCCCCACCCCCCCCCCCCACCCCCACACCCCCCCCCCCCCCCCCCCCCCCCCCCCCCCCCCACCACCCACCCCCCCCCCCCCCCCCCCCCCCCCCCCCCCCCCCCAAAATTGTTGAGAAGTGCCTCGAGAATGAGAATGTCACCCTCGGGATCATAGTACGTAGCATCAATTTCCGTTGAAATTTGCTCGTCATCGATAGCTATGAAAGCATCGGCTTCTTCGAAGAGTAAAAAATCACTTTCATCAAAAGGAGTAAGTGTCGGAGATGAAATGGAAACAATCGGATCGTAGTACGGAGAAGGATTGTTGTAAGCAACGGAATCGGAAAATCCAAGTACTTCTTGTGAATAAATTTCACAAGTGACATCGATTAGATCAACCTTCTTCAATGATTCGAGATTGTTGTATGAAATGGAAGGTGCATCACCACATTTAAGGGTTAACGATTGATCATCATTCCTAAGAGTAATCTCTCCTTCGTAAACATCGATTAAAGCATGAGCCGTCCTAAGAAAGGGTCGCCCGAGTATTAACGTGTACCTCGAGATCGGCTCTAGAAATCAAGCACCAACAAAGTCAGCGGGAAAGTAAAAACTTTCCTACTTTGACAAAACATTTTCCAGCAACACCGGTTGGTTTGGAAATTGTACTGTCGCTAATTCAACACCATTTTTGTTTCCAGTTAGGCCCGGGAGTTGAAGCTTTTTCCAAATGGATAAAGGCATGAGATTGATACTAGCACCTAAATCGGCAAGGGGCTAAGTAACTATCGAACTCCGAAAAATCACATGGAATGAGAAATCGACCGGGGTCACCTAGCTTTTCTGGAAGCTTTTTTAGGACAACCGCACTACAATTTTCATTCAACGGTGTTTTGGTTAACTCAATTAACTTGTCTTTGTTATTAAGCATCTTTTTGAACATCGGAGCAAACTTTGGCATATGAATGAGAGCATCCGCGAAACTTAGCTCAAAGTGAAGATTACGAAATTTCCATAAACTTTGAAGCTAGGATATCACCTTTTCACGAATCTTTTGTTTGTTGAGTCTTGAAGGTAAGGCAAATTAGGTTTGGCTTTGTTAGCAACGAAGGAAGGTTCTTCGATGTTCTTTGTTCCTTTGGTTGGTATCTTGACAATGTAAGTAGTGTTTGAATGTTCTTCGGTGGCTGAGGTAGCTCCGTATCCTTTGTTACCTCACTTTCCTTTTCCACCATCGGCGGTGGAATCGGAGGTCCATCGTATTAAACACCACTACTAGTTTTTAATTGCCTTGGCTTCATTCGCTTGGGTATGTAATGGTATTAGCCTTGTAAGAACTTGAGCTGAAGGTTGGTTGCGAATGATAACTTGCATTAAACTGAGCTCATTTTCTGAAAATCATCTTGCTTCTTTTGAGAATCATTGTAAACTCTTTGAAAATCATTTTGGTTTCTTTGAAAATTATCTAACTTCATTTCAAGTTATACATGGTTCGCATCATTTGCTTTAGCATAACTTTCAAAATCCGTTTTAGATACTCCTTGAGTTTGTGAAACGGGAGGTAAAGCTTGATTAATCAAAGGTTGATTTGTTGGTGGTTGGTATGGTGGTGCTTGGTAAACTTGATTTTGGTTGTTTTGACGGTTTTGGTTAAAGTTGGTTCCACGGTTTTGATTTGAATTGAAATTGTTTCCTTGATATCGGTTTTGGTATTTTGAAGCATATGGTTTGATTGAAACCCGGTGGTCTCATTTGACTTGCCAAATTGGAAGGTTGGTTTCTTTGGAGAAAATTACCAACGGCTGCGGTTTGTTGAAATTGTTGGATGTTGTCATGAAAAACGGGAAAATCATTTCCACCTCGGGTTAACGGACAATGATTAAAATGGTGATTTGATCCACAAGTGACACATACTTCCTCAACCGCTTTGATGGGTGCAGGAGTAGTAACAACTAAAGCTTTCATTTCATTCATCATTTTGTTTCATCTTGATAGTTATCTTATCACAAGAGAAACGCTATTTGTTACATATCGAATGATTTATAAGAAGGTGAAAAGTAGAAAGAGGATGCATCCGTACTCACTCTTGAATCATTAGCGACGACTCCCCTTGAGAAACGAACTATTTAACTTGCTTAAAATCGCTAAACCTTCTTGATGCATCTGTCTAAAAAATTACCACCCGCTGCGGAATCTAAGGCATCTTGAACGTTTGAATTCAAGAAGTAAAAGTATTCGAGTTGGGTGTAGTTCTGAAAATGCCATGGTGAGACATTAACGAAGGAGTCCTTTAACACGTTCCCATGCTTCGTTAAGTTTTCATTGGGCTATTGGTAAAAAGTACATGATCCATTCCGACAGTAAGTGGTTTTGAAGTGGGAAGAAATGGTTTTATGAATTTTGAAACAATGTCGTCCCATGTGAGAATTGAACTAGGAGGTTTCCTTGTCTAAACCAATTCTCGCCCTTTCACCGTCCTAGAGAAAAAGGAAAAAGCAAAAGCTTTATCGAAGTGTTCGGAACTTCGGGATGTCTAAACGTTGAAGTGACCTTGTTAAAAAATCGAAGGTGATTGTGAGGGTCTTGTCTACCCGTAAACTTATTACTTTGCACAAGATTGATTAAAGGTTGCTTAAGCTCGAAATTGTTAGCATTGATCGGTGGAACAACTATAGCATCTTCATACCCCTCGATGGGTGCTTGTAACATTTGGGCCATTGTTCGATTGTCGGCCATTTCAACAATTGGTTCAAAATTTTCAACAACCGGAAGAGTTTGTTGTTGTCGACGTCTTCGAGATTGCGAACGAGTGCGCATAAAAAGAAAAACTAAAAATCAAAAAGCAAAACTTTACACTAATATTTTTTTTAGCAATGAATTTTAACGGTTACACGAAAGAGACTTAAACCAAATAATCAACTACTTCACGGTAGCTCTCGAAAATTGCTTTTCAAGGTGAGCCGTACTTCGTAGAGACACAAATGGCAAGTGTTAAATCTTTAGTTCGATTTGGGAACCAACAAGTTCACCGAAATTAAAATGATAAAACTTCCCGTTAGAATATATATTTTGGTATTTTTACCAATTTGGTGATTTTTATTCTTTTAATTAAAAAGGAAGATTTTTTTTATATTTTTGATTTTTGTATCTTTTACTTATACGTAAAAAGAAAATGAAATATTTTTTTACTTTTTTATATTTTATAATTTTTTTTTGATTTTTGTATTATAAAACAAAAATGAAAACTTTTTAAGTCGAAAGGAAACTTCAAACCAAATCACAAACACAAAACGAAGGAACTTGACACTAATCCCCTGCAGCGCGCCAAACTTGATGTAGTTTGGAATACACGTAAAATATTATATAAATTAAAATACATTAAAAGAGTAATTAAGAAAATTACCAAGTTACCTTTGATAAAATTCACTCACAATCTCAAATATATATTAAACATATAAAATATAATACGTATTATTTAAACGCGGTAAGTATGATCACCGGGTCGTTTACCCAACGACTAGTTTTGAAATAGAAACCTCGTTTAAGTTCGGATTCTGATTTTGAATGAAGCAAAGATATTTTAGATATTCTATAACTACTAAATTAAAAGCAATGATTTCAAAATTTAATTAAAAACGCGAAACGGGACACTAAAACTAAGGCCAAAAACTTAAATTCTATAAAATTAAACCTAATTTTTATTTTCCTTTTAAAATGTATTCTAATTAGCTAAAAACGAAGTTTAAAAAAAACTAGGACGAAAACGGAGTTAAAACGAGGGTTAAAATTGAAAACCGAGAACACGAACGAAACCCGTTCTTTAAAAAGATGAATTTTTGCAAAATAGACTTTACGAAAGTGAGACTAATTTTCCTACGAACTTTATATAAAAAGAAAATTTTATAAAAAAGTTTTTTTATTTTTTCTGATTATTTTTCTATTTTTTATGATTTTTTAAAGTTTTTAAAGAAAATAAAAGATTAAATATACTAAACTTAAAGTAAAAATTCTAGAAAAAATTCAGAAAATAGCTTAAGCTATTAGAAACCTAGGAAAAATAAGCCCGAAGTTGTAGCTTATAAAATAAGCTACGAAATAAGCTTAACAGCTTATTAAGCTTATAAAGCCAAAAGGTGTATAAAGGTTTAAAGAAAGGATATGAAAACGGATGAGCTATTGTAGCAAACTGGTTAAGGTGTTGGTGTTGTGTATGGGAGGTCGTGGGTTCGAGGCAGGCTAACCCCACTTTTTGCACTTTTTATTTTTTAACTTTTTATAAAAAACTAAATATTGGGACTTATAAAGGACACAAAATTAAGCATTTTTAATAAAAGACACATAAGCTGAAAACCACTAATAAGCCTAAAAACAGCTTATTAAAAAGCTGTGACAGTAAGTGGGGTTTTGGGCTTGTTTTCACTTAAACAACTATAATAAGCTCAAATTAAGCTCAATTCTAAAAAGGAAAAGTGATCTAGATAGCTTATGATTTGCTTAATCTATAAATGCAAAGAAATCTAAGCTAGAAATCCTCTTAAGCTACTGAATTTAAGCATGAATTAAGCAAACTCAGGAAATAAGCAAATTAGCACAAAATTCAAATAAGCTAAATACCTTAAAAAGCTAAACTGGACTCTAAAACTTTAAGGACTTATTAAACTACTTATAATCTATCTATATAAGCTATAAAATCTAGAATCATAAGCTAAATTAACAAATTAAGATTCTAAAATTCCTAAGTACTATTTTTGGCTTTTTGACAGTTTAAGCTACTTTCAAACAACTTTGAACTATAATAAATTTAACTGGAAATGAAAATTAAGCACTAATCTATATTAAGTTATAACTATACTATATCCTACAAGAAAATGGAACTCTAAATCCTAAGATTAAAAGCTATAAACTAAGCTTAAAAGTGACAGCAGTACTAACTGTTAGTTAGTACTGGTGCAATTTGCTCAAGTGCAAACCAAGAGTGCAGGTTTCCTAAGGAATAAACCTGCACTTTAACACACTCAAGTTGAGAGTTAGAACACAAAACAAGCTATAACCAAGCCTTAGATGGCTTGGTTCAATAATTTGCACTAGTGAAATTCAAAGTAAAATGCCCTGGTGCAGAAACACTAAATTAAGCTCAAATTTTTTCATTTTCAAAATCTAACTTATAAAAACTCTTTTCCTAATTGTCTTAAAGGTAAACACAAGTGACTCAAGCAAAATGCACAATTAGTTTTGACTTTTTGAGGTCAAACACACTTAAACCAAACACCCCTTTAAAAAGTGACAGATTCAAATTAAGCTTATGAAATGTAAATCTAATTATCAAAAAGCTAAGACAGAGATATGCAAGATATATTATCCCTAATAACATGAATTTAAACTAATAAGCAATAATTCTAAAATTTAAGCTAATTTCTACTATTTTTTGGATTATTATGGATTTTTATGACAAAATATCAAGAAACTAATGATCTATATCTATTTAAGCAAAAACAGAAAATGAAAGACATATAACTAAAATAAGTCAACTATAAAGAAAATAAGCACAAATAAGCAACTAATTTAAGCAAACAAAGCAGATTCTATCCTAATAAGTAATATAACAAATATATAAGCTAAATTTAAAAACAAGTAACATAAAGAAAAACTTACCTTGACATCAGCTAACAGAAGCTAAGAGGCACTTAGAGCTTTCTACTACTCCTAGCTTTATGAATAGCTAGGGTAAAGTCCTTGGTAGATTCCTCCATTTATTAAGCTCCCTTTCCATAATTAAAAGACCAAATGCAAGGTAATTAGATTAAGAGCTAATTTAAAGATTTACAGTTAGGATTAAGATTTAAATAAGCTCCAAAATAACTAATAAGACTTATTAGAGCTTATTAAGGCTAATTGACAGATTTGCTTATTGAGAGAGCTTATGACTTAAATGAGAGCTTAAAAATGAGATTTAAAATACTTTAAACTGAATTTCATTAATTAAAGAAACTGATTACATTACTTAAAAAGAGATTACAAATCATTTAAGGTAAATTACATTTAAGAAAAATACTAAATTAAGCTTGGACTTGAAAACGACTAAAAACTAAAACTCCCCCTGGCGTGTGTGAGAGGTAAGGCCTATTTATAGCTGAACAAAGAACCTTCTAGCCCCTTGCCTTCATCAATCATCCACCATCAAATCAATCAATCATTGGGCCTTTGTTTTTTTAGCCGTTGGATCACTAAGTGACCTCACACAGATTGCCAGTGTGGCAATCCGTTTGAGGCTCACTTGTGCTTCTTTACTGAGTGTTTTAGCACAAAAACCCACACCTCTTTGTGCTTTCTTTATTGACGACGTGTCCTTTGGTTTGATAGATTAGTGAGAGCCCTTGATAAAGACTGATTTGACTCTGCCATCTTGCTTAGGAGCTCAAGAATTGACTAAAGGACCCTTTAATTCTCATTTGCCCCTTGATTTACCCTGGATAGAAAATTGTAAGTGACAATGAATAGTAAAAAGGCTTCGCGCCCATTTTCTTGGCAGTTAAAACTGTTATAACTTAGGGATATTACACAAATGGTCCTTGTCCTTCTTTTCTCTTTTTCTAGTTATAAAACATCTTTCGAGAATTGCAAAACTGGCCCTTTTGGTTATTATAAAAGAGAAATGGGCTTTGTTTTGGGCTTTAGGATCCGGGTAAGGTTATTCAAGGGTTTTTCAGGCCCCAAATAAGCTTCCTGGGTCCAATAAAGAGGAGAGGGACATTTTTGACTTTTGTGAAGTTGAAGGACAAAGTTGAAATAGTTATTGAGGATTTTGTCCCTTTTGTGTTTGTACTTTGTTTACCATCTTTTGACTATTTTGACTAAAGCTAAGATTCTTTGGCTTCGGCGTAGATTCTTTGGCTTCTTTTTGTACTCTTCTGATTCTCGTGTCCGTGCTTGCTTGCTTTTGACTGTTTTCTTGTCATTTTTGATTTATCCGTACCTGCACACACAAAACACAAATACAAGCATAATTTTGCCATTTTTGGTCTGTTTTGGGTTTAATTGGGTTATTTTAGGTACAAACGGATATGTGTATTCTACACTTATCAATCTTCATCAACCTTCTTTCCATCATCATTTGAAGGTTTGGATCCATCATTATGAGAACTCTTTGAATCTTGGGAATATGGTGGATCAGCAGTCCATAATGGTAACAAAATGTAATCTTTGACAGGTTTAGTCTCCTTTCTAGCTTGACTTTGCAAATCACTTGTTTTGGTACCTGCAAAACCATTAGATTTGTGTACCTGCAACATTGCTCATAAATGTCAATGTTTCTTGTTATGCATCAAAGCAAATACCAATCTGGTCCTCTACCTAAAATATTAGGTTGTAACTCTCACTAAACCTAATATGCAAGTTTTTCTCCACTATCCTTGTTCTACCCTATTGAATACTCTAAAGGCTTATACTATTCAAAGAGTATCTAACAATAAACCTTCATCAGCCTTACCATCAATTTTCCTAAGTGAATCCATGGTATTAAGAATGGTAACAGGATACCCAAATGGTCTTCATAAAACTTAAAGTTGTAGGTTCTAACCATGAAAACGTTCCATATGGGTCTTGTTATGAGGCTTAACTACTACACGATATTTTGCAATAGCAAGCATATTAACTGCTTCTGCCCAAAAAGTAGTTGGCAACTTAAAATCAGCTAGCATAGTCCTAGCAGCCTCAATTAGTGTCATATTCCTCCTCTCACAACTCTAATCTATTGAGGAGTTCTAGCTCACGAAATTTTCTTAAATACCTTCATTTCAATAAACTGATTCATTTCTACTATTTTGAACTCAGTCCCCATTAATAACATCTAATCACCGTAATATTGTATCTACTAGATTTCTATACCAGTTTATAAAAGGACTTAAGAAAGCCACTATTCTCATCCTTAGTAGCTAAAAATAAAACCATGTAACCTATTGTAATCATCTGTGATCAACAGCAATACAATTTTCTTCATAAGGCATTTACAAATGTTGGACCAAACAAGTTCCATATGTAACAATGTACAAGGAAACTGATTGATTTCTATGTTTTGGACTTACAAAGGCTTCTGTGCTGCTTATCCCCTTGACATGCATAACATTGTTTGATCTTTTCAAAAAGGTTAGAAGGTAATCTCTACAAGATTTCCCTTAACCAATTTATACATGTTTTAAATTTTAAAAAAAAAAAAAAAAGTGACATAGCCTTCTATGCCAAAGGTTTAGATTCATCATATTGGCTTTTGCTAAAGTCAAGTTAACCTCCTTAGGAACTATGTTCTTTAAATCAACACTATACATTATGTTCTTTCTATGAACCGCTAAGTAAATACTAGACTTTCATCAATTAATTTAAATTTGAGACGAAAATAATACATTCAGTGTCCATTAAAAAAGAAAACTATTCATTTATCACACATTTGTGAACACTAAAGAGATTAAAACTTTCATCTCTTACAAATACACATTTTCAAAATTTGGATATCATTTTAATGGTACATTTCCCTGTGATTTTTCCCTCCTTCAGGGTTCCCTCCAAAAGCAACATATCCTCCATCTATTCTCTTTCAAGTTTGTAAGATAGGACATTTTCCCTTCAGTGCCTTGAGCATCCACTATCAATCACTCCTTGATCCTATAAATTCTATTTGTGATTGCCCTACACATTAGATAAAAAAAATCATTTTCATTTCTTTTGGGGACCCAAGCCATCACTGACTTGGATCTGCCTTATGCATCAATATAATCAAACTTCTTTAGGGTGATTAATGCACTGTTGTGTTTAGAAACATGGTCTAAAACTTTAGTCTTTGGTTTCCAAACCCAACAAGCTGAGGCCTTAACAACATTAAAACTATTTCCCTTAACAGCATTAACTACTGCTTTTGGCCTAGCAGTATTAAATTTTTTACCACTAACAGTATTAACCCTTTGATCAATATTACTGTTTTTGAATGCTGTGTTCTTATGAATGGGCCTCTTAACAAAGTTAATGTGAATGTTTTTAGGAAAGATATGACATAGGGTCTAGCATCAATTCACTATTAATTTGAGTGATGCAGCATTAATTGTCCTAGGCAGTATTAACTGATACTAATCCCGACTTCATTAGTACTGCTCTTGGAACCTATGTTTTCTTTTTAGCACGTTGTGAGTTCATTATTAGTAAGTTTTGATGATTCACCCTTTGAGCATTGTTCCAAATAGGTTTTACCATCCTTTGATTTTGAAATAGTTTTTGATGGTAATTGCAATCAACTTGTAGATGATCAAAGCTTCCACACACATAACATGCCTTATTAAACATCTCAAAATTGCTTCCTAGTTTTTGAGACATCATATTGTTCCAATTTATTTGATTGCCTCTTGGACTGTAAGTGTTTTGCCTATGTTGCTCAACTTGTTTAACAGTTTTCTTAGCAGTTTTTGTTGTTGTTTAGATTTGTCAAAATCTTTCTTAACAATACTAGGCTTAACTGTTTTCTTCTCAGTTTTAGTTTGAGACACATTTTCTTCCTCACTATCTGACGCCCAGTCTTCAATAATTAGGGAATCATCAGACTTCCTAACTACCTTAGACACTTCTTCACTAGACATAGCTTTACAATTCTCAACTACAGGCTCATTAACAAACTCATCTAAACCAGTAAAAGACAAGTCAGGTATTGGAGGCATGAAATTTCCTGTGTAGGGAGGTGGAACTGCATTATAATTTTCATAGCTCAAACCTTTCTTGCAATTGTTAACTATCTGACAATCTATGAGCTTGTTTAAACTTTTACATGCATGTTCAAATTTATCTACATTAAATTGAATGCTATCTTTTTCTTTTTGAATTTTTTAAGCTTCTTCCTAAGCTCATTAATAGTTATTTCTCCTACTTGAATATACCATTTTAAGCCATTAATGTTTTCTACATAAACAGACTCATTCTTTTTATAAAATTCATGTTTTTCTTCCACTGATTCTAAACTTGTTTCCTAAAACCATTAAACTAGATTTCTCTAAATCTCTTAATAGTTGATCATTTTGAGATTTAAGTAATTTAACAGTTTCCATACAAGATTTTGAACAATTTGAATCATTGGATACCTCTGAGTCAAAAATTGAAGATGACTAAGCCATGAGTGCATAATTAGGCCCTTCCTCTGCCTGATCACTCTAGTCATATCCACCAAGGCCATAACATGACACCAAATTTGTGGAAGTAGATGTTTCCACAGGCACACTCCTTGAGCTTTCCTTGTTCTTGTTGTCTTGATTTCTTGGAGCTCTGCACTCCCTAGCAAAATGTCCCCTCTTGTGGTAGTTGTAGCACTCCACTTTGGACTTATCAAAACCAATAGTCTCGTTGCCATTAACAGTAAGCTTCCTTCCTATACTCTTCAAAAACCTTTTAGCCCTCATAGTCAACATGGCCATTTGCCATCTCAAATCTATCTCTTCTATTTCAAAGGATGATTTGTTTCAAGTCCATGTGCAAGTTGATGGACTAATTTGGTTTGACTAGCAAAGAAGAACGAATAAACAGCATCACTCCAAGTTATCAATATTTGAAGAGTAAGACAGATTATCTTGATGCTAGTAGTTTTAACTCTATAGCAGCATTAACTGCTTCATTATTAGTGCTGCTATTGTTGTTATTTGAAGAGGACACAAAAGCCATGTTCTGTGTGCTTGAACTTGAGCTAGACATCCCTTTGACTTCTGGTTCATACACCTTAAGGTTGTTGTAGAGATCATCCATGCTCATTGTATCCAAATCAGTTTTATTCCTCCACACAACAACATGTGTGTTCCACTCAGGTGACAAACTTCTTAATAGCTTCTGGTTCACATCTTCTTGTGAAATCGTTTCTCCCAAAAGCTCCAACTGACTCACAAGCTTTTGAAGCCTATCAAAAGTTTGATCAAGCATCTCTGAGCTTGGAGCAGTAAAGTTTTCATATTGCTGCTTTAAAAGATTCCTTTGGGTCTTCTTTGTAGCTGCATTCCCACCAAATCTCTTTTCTACAGCTTCCATCAATAGCTTAGCATCCTTAATTGAGTTAAACTTTAACTGATGTTCATTAGGAATGCCCATCATTAAAGTACTTCTAGCTTTCACCTCTAATCTTTTCTGAGCCTTCTCTTCAGCAGTTGTAGGAGGCATTACTTTCTCAACACCCTCCACAACTGTTGTTTTTGGTGCAGTGTTTCCATTCTCTATGACTTCCCAAAGTGCATAGTCTATCATCTGGATGTATTGTTCAATCCTCATCCTCCATAACTCAAACTCACCCGGTTTGAGCATGGGAACTTTGGATGCAGCCACCATGTGTGCAGAATCTTGATCCATATCTTCTAGCAAAGTTTCTCAAAGCAACAAGCTCTGATACCACTTGTTGTCCCAGTTGTAGGATACCTCTTGTTGGATCCCACTTCAATAGATCGAATTCCTTAAGCTTGTTTAAGGTTTAGTTATATTAGATAAATCTAACACAACTATAGTAGAAACTTTGTTAAGTGTATTAAAGATTATGCGGAATCTAATCTTTAATATTAGAAGAATTCTTAATGAAACAGTAACACAAGATCACAATTCAACAAACAATAAAAGCTCCAATATTATTAAGAATAATACGAATACTCTCCTAGTATTAGGGTTACAAAACCTTGAAGCTATGAATAACACTTATCAAATCGTAAAACATATATATATTCAACTCTATACCATAGGACCTCCTTTTATACACCAAGGAGTCCTAGTCGATTTACAATATATTCTTATGACTTGTAATATTCTCTATGATCTATTCTATAAATAACTAATGCTTATCACGTAAGTAATCTTGATCTCTAAACAATCTTTATCCTTTCTTCTGTCTTTATCCTTTCTCTAACAGTAGAAACTCTTTCAGCAGTCTTAATCTTTGAGCAGGAGTGACTTATACACCAGCAGCATTAACTAAGCACAAGCAATAGTAACTACTTAGAATATTTTCTTCAATCTTCACCAGCAGTACTAACTTTACACTAGCAGCACTAACTTTATACTAGCAGTACTAATATATACTAACAGTAGTAACTGTGAACTAGCAGTACTAACTTTATACTAGCAGCACTAACTACTTAGCATATTTTTCATTAAAGTTAATAAACAGCACTAACTTTAGCTTAGCAGCAGTAACACAAACCTGAGCAGCAGTAACTCTAAGATCATCAAGAAGTTTATTAATCCCAACAAGATTTGGTTGCTAAAGACTTGCTTGAGGTGAGTTCTCGTAGCCCCATATTTCTACTGTTTTCCGTTGGGGGAAAATGATACTCAAATATGTTTTGAATTGAACTATGCGAAATATGGTTTTGTTTTTAGGACAAGATACGTGCTTATGACTGCTATGTGAATATTATGTGTTGCATAATTGTTTGGATCGGGGAGGTACGCCTATCCTAGTATTTGTATGATTGTTTGGATCTGATGGGTACGCCTACCCAGTGTTTGTGTGATTATTGGAGCGGATGGGTACGCCTACCCTAGTTTGTGTATGGTCCTACCCTAATTTTAGTGCTCCAGCTGGTAGGCCCTTTAGGTGCGTAAGTGACATATGGTTATTAATTAGCGGTGATGCCATGGTTTGTTTGCATATATATTCACTGTCATATAGCACTATTGTCCACTGTTTTAAATATTGGCACAACTTTTGGGTTTAAGGTCAAACCTACAAGCTCACCAACATTATTGTTGACGTTTTCGAGTATCATTTTCAAGTGAAGTGAAAGAGGAATAGTTTGGTGATGTGTGATAGCAGGCTTAGAAGTATCTCGTGTGGATTTTCATGTTAAGTCTTGCTTGTTTATTTTATTTGGCTATAGTATTTGGAAGATTTGGTTTAAGTTTAGATTTTGGACCCTTGTGCGGGCTATTGGTTATTGTAAGAGATTTTAGATTTGATTGTGATTTGGGACATCACTCGAGGTTGTTCGAGGTTGATGGTCTTCGTAACACTTGAAGTTTTTGCAATGTAGTTTTATCTATTTTGTATCTTGTGTTATGATTGATCATTATGTTGCATTCTCGAGTTTTCGCCATTGTCGGGGTGTGACAGATTGGTAATTGGAGCCAAGGTTATAGAGAACTAGGTGGGTTAACCTAGACTATAACCTAAGATCTGTCGTTTAGTTGCGTATAGGATCTATGTGCACGGTGTTCCACTTTTGCTTGTTTTTGTGTGTTCGCGGTTTGGTGTTTTAGTTATGTCAGTCATTGAGATGTGTAAGCCTAATACTAAGTACAACTGGGGAAGGATACGAGTATAAATACGGTGGCCAACGTAGTTATAAACGTATCACAACTCACTCATATTTAGTATTATCGTTCGCACAAATCAATGTTGACACCAACTGATTGCAAGTTTTCTACAAGTAAAACATTTATACTAATATAACCTTAAGAGTAATTAAGAAAATTACCAAGTTACCCTCGATAAAATTCACTCTCAATAATATATATAATACGTATATTAAACCGGGTAAATATGATCACCCGGGTCGTTATTCCCAATGACTAGTGAAATTGAAACCTC
>BQNB010126520.1:0-19590 GCA_026074375.1 Tanacetum coccineum | reverse complement strand
AGATGTAAAACATTATTTCTGGGATGACCCTTTTCTTTTCAAGACTTGTGCGGATCAAATAATCCGAAGGTGTGTAGATGGCAAAGAAGCTCTCGAAATTCTCGAAGCTTGTCACAGTGGACCCACCGAGGGACACTACGGTGCCAACTTTACCGCCAAGAATGTTTTTGATGCCGGTTTCTTTTGGCCTATGATTTATAAGGATGCCTTCGAATTAATCAAATCTTGTGATGCATATCAAAGACAAGGCAAAATCTCTTAACGTGATGAGATGCCTCAAAATGCAATCCAAGTTTGTGAAATTTTTGATGCATGGGGTGTCGACTTTATGGGACCTTTTCCGTCGTCTAGAGGTAACAAATATATTCTAGTAGCCGTCGATTATCTTTCCAAATGGGTTGAAGCGAAAGCGCTCCCCACCAACGATGCTAGGGTAGTTGTTAAGTTCTTAAAATCCCTTTTCTCCCGATTTGGGCTCTTAAGCATGCCAACTTCGATTTAAAGACCGCGGGCGATCATCGAAAGCTTCAACTCAATGAACTTAGCGAGCTTCGTGATCAAGCTTACGAGAATTCGTTAATCTACAAGGAGAAGACAAAGAAGCTACACGATTCCAAGATAAAGAACCGAATCTTCAATGTTGGTGATCAAGTCTTGCTTTTCAACTCCCGATTAAAGATTTTCTCCGGAAAGCTCAAGTCCCGATGGTCCGGACCTTTCACAATCACCGAAGTTTATCCTTATGGCACTGCCAAGTTGTCTCATGCCGATGGTTCTAATTTCAAAGTCAACTGCCACCGTTTAAAGCATTACTATGGAGGGGATACACCACCGTTGGTTATCCCAGACCTCCAGACTTTCCCTAAGGACAACTAAATTCAGGGATCGAGTCAAGCTTGCGACTCGGTGACCAAAAACAAGCCACTTCGTGGGAGTTCACCCCATGCTTATCCTTTCTATTTTCTTTCTATTTTCTTATCTAATGTGTTGTGTTGAGAGAGGCTTGTTCTCTTTCCGATTTCTCGATGTTTGTTGCTTGTTTGTTGTGATTTTTGCAGGATTCTCCCAACAAATTCTTTGAAGCCTCTCGTGTCCGGTTGATTTGTCCCGTTCTACTCGAGCTTCTCATCCTTTGTGTGAAATTAGTTTGGGGAGATCCATATCCTTTTGTCTTATCGATTAACATTTATCTTTGCATACTTCATAAACAGCTTAGATTTTCATAGAAGCCCGACTTTAAACATTGAGGACAATGTTTCGTTTTAGTTTGGGGAAGGGAATCTATCGATTTGATGTTGCTTGCTTATTGTTTTGTTCTCACGTACCCGTTTTCCCGCAAAAATAGCAAAAATTTTAAATTTTAAATTTTTAGTTATAATATAAAATAAAATAAAAAGTGATAAGACAAAAATATAGGTTTTCCGTTGGTAAGAATAAGAAGTAATTTTTGACCCGATCGTACGTGTAGAGTTCTAGCTTTCTTCCTTAACAATTAATGATGATAGTTTGTGCTAGTCTCATGTAGACTTTAAACATGCTAGACTTGAAATCGTTAGTAAATGAAGACTTGTGCTAATCTCAAGTAGATTTTAAATATGCCGAGTTGGATTTTATATAGGCTAAGTATTTGCAAATATCTTTTGTGAAGAATAAGAGATGATAGTGTTGTTTACGAATTAGGATGCTAAACAAAGTTTATTTGGAAAACTTAAAGGCTTATAAGAATAACTTGTGATTTTTCTTCCGAGAAGCTTTTAAAATGATTAACTATACGTGTTCTCTTTAATTTCTACAAATTAGAGTTTTACTCTTAAAAGTCTAATCAACATATTCAAAGAAAAAGCTTTATCGATGATAAGTCAAACATCATTTGTAAATAAGAATTTTAGTTCGAGTTTATACTTTGGTTTTCTAAAAAGGAATTTTTACTATTTGTATAAAAAAAATTAAAAAAAAAGAAAAATTTTTTTTCTATAAAATGTAGTTGGTGAATAAAAAGGATGCAAGTTATAAATCCTTAAGTGTTAATAATTAATATACAAACTCCATCGCAATAAAGTACATGAGCATTTATCGGTTCGCTCCCGATGTGACATCGAAAGAAAGGGTGGAGGATGTATATTTAGGGGTTGATATCATAATAAGTACGCGAGCTCTTGTCGGAGGCGAGGCCGATGTGTCGTCGAAAGAAAAGTGATACCAATTCCTAGCCCTAATAATGTAAATAGAAATAATAATGCTGCAAGTTAGAAAATAAATAGTAAAAGTTTCATTTTCTAAAACCAAGGTATTCTTTTGAGCTAAGGTCTGCAAAAGTCTACAAAGCTTTTTCATCAGAAATTCATGCGTTTCGGTTAGTATTCTTCGGATGGAGTGTCAAAAGCTGTAGGTCCTTATTAACAGGATCTGAATAAGACTTAAACGACTTATAGTCCTTTGAATAAATCCAAAGATACTATTGAGAGAAATGACCTGTGATATAACATTATATGGACGCGGAATATCAATATCTATACCAAGACGAACACAAGAACAAAATACTAAATCTTGATTATTTATATTACTATTTGATTGTGAATACTCAATCAACTGATATGTTTACAATACTATTCTATGTTCCTTTTATAGGGCTTAAGGGACCTAAACGCGTTAAGAGTTATTGCTTAGTCTTCCTAAATTCAACGCTAATTTTTAACTATTTACTTACTTGAAATAACAACAGACTTAATGTTCTGACCAAAGCAGTATTAACTTTATTACTGCAGGATTAAGTTATGCTGGCTGACTTAACTTGCTTATTCAGACTTAACTTCTTATACTAACAGTACTAACTTTTTCTAACAGGACATAACTTTAATACTAAACTGTATTAAGTTCTGTTTACAATATTTTCCTAACATCATCCACTAATTTGACTCATTCATGAACTTCAAGTTTCTTCGTACTTTGGCTTCACTTTGGGCTTTAGAGGATTGTCTTGAACTTCTGTCTTCAAAATAATATGTCTTTAAGTCTTCAAATCTTGACAGCAACTAGCCTTCAAAGCTATTCATCAATCCATTGTATCAGCAACCTTGACAATTTTGTACATCAAATCATAAAGTTTCAGTCTATTCTCATCACTTCCAGGTGTGTTAACTCCTGTGAGAGGTGAATCATTGAAAATTTTAAATGGATTTGATGTCTCTTTACCAGTTAGCCATTAACTCTGGAGTAGTCAGTTCTTTGGCCACCAGAAAGGTGTATGTCCATGGTCAACTGAAAACCATTTCAACTCTCAGTACTTGAAACATTGGTGAGTTGAATACCATATGGTTTTTGGCAAACCATTACAGCCATCAACGGATTTGATATGCCTTTACCTGTAGCCGTTTGCTCAGGGCTAGTCAATCCTTTGGCACCTAGAAAAGGTAAATTCCATGGTGGATTGATAACCATGTCAACTCTTTGTACATAAAACTTGGTGAGTTGATATACCATCCACTTTTTGGTAAAGTGTCAACCATCTAATATGGATTTGCAATTTGTCTTTACCATAAGCCATAATCTTATGGACTAGTTATGGTTTTTCCACAGCCTTTACCACAATCCATAAACTTGTGGGCTAGCCAACTCTTCACTTTAACAGATATGGTGAGTTGAAAACCATGCAACTTATTTGCAAGTTGTCAACCATAGAACGGATTTGAGAAGTCTTTACCAAGAGCCGTTTGCTCTTGGACTAGCCAGTCCTTATGTTGATTAGACATGGTGAACTGATAACCATTTGTTGTGTTAGTGCATAGCACCTTCACCAAGTGTTATCCTTCTCATCTTCTATCCTAGGTTTTTAATCTTACAAACTTCATTACTTTTTAATTCCAGCTTGTTTTTCCATCATTTTCAACAATCTATAGCAATCCTCATTCATCTTTCCATCCAAAAGCTTCATTTTCAACATAGTTTGACATATCTCAGCAGATAAAGGATACTTTCTATCAGACAACATGTAAACATCCATAGACTCTAAGTTCAAGCAATGTACCCTACAGGTATCATAATATCTCCAACTCATAATCTTTTGCTGTCCTATCTCACTCCATATAGAATCTGTGCTAAGAGGTTCTTCAAACATAATTCTTAAACATTTCCAAAATCCCTTCTCTAACTTATCCTCTGGCCCATCCATTCCATATTTATTCATCACAATCCTATACAACTCAATGAGGTCATCTCTAGATATAGATTTCATCATGGCACCAAAATTAATATATACTATATGTTCCATCTTCCCTAACAATTTGATATACTCCTTTTTCTCCTTGCTTAATAATCTTATAGGTAGCTACACTAGGTGTTTTCATAGCTACAGGAACAGGATTAATAGGATTTTCAGTACCTGTGGCAGTTTCTTCTTGCTCAACAACCTTATCTGAATCTTCAGAGTCAGTCTTATCCACACTTGAATGCATTCCTTTCCTAGCCATCTGTTTTCTTCTCTTTCCAGACTTCTTTGTTGGTTCATCATCCTTTGCTTCATCATCTTTATCTTCTTTTAGTCTCTTTGGAGTCTTAGTCTGAAGCTCTTCACCAAATCTTTTCAAACTGTCTTTAGTAGCTTCAAAACTTATTGGAGCAAAGGACTCAACCTGTTTCACAAGCTTGTCAAACTCTTTCTTGACTTCTTCAAAACTCAATTTCCTCAGCTGAGTTAACTTCCATGTCCCTTGATTCTTCAAGTAGTTCATCATATAAGACTTCAGCTGAGATTGGGTCATGGGCTTGTTCCTTTTAGCTTTGGCTCTTTCTTCAGCAAAAAACATCTTTCTTTGATTTACAAGATCCACCATTCTCTTTGCAAGATCTTCTCCCTGAAGTTCACTTCCAAGCATGCTCTTTGACAACTCTGCATTAGCTTCAAGCTTTGCTCTAATCAAATCCCAATCTTCATTTGTATAATGCTGAGCCTCAAATTGTACTTGAGCTTTTCTTTTCTTCTGTTGCTCAGTCAACTCTTCTTCTTCTGCAATTCTTTGTGCTAGAAGAGAATCCAAATGTATTTGCTTAGCCTCCTCTTCTTTTTGTAAGGAATCCAATCTTATTGCTTCTGCAAGGCTAGCTTCTTCTTGTAAAATTTGTTCCTTTGACTTCTTTGGAGTTTCTTTACTGAGCATAGGAGCTTTCCCTTCTCTTTGTCCCTTATCTTCACCAACAGTACTAGCTTGCTCAATACCAGTATTAAGTTTAATACTGCCAGTATTAATTTCACTGACAGTATTAACTTCCTCGCCAACAGTATTAACCACACTAGCAGTATTAACCTGTTCAGCAATATCATCAACCTCTTCTTGAAAGTCCAAGCTTGAGACTACTTTCTTACCTTTAGTCTCTTTTCTTCTCTTGTATCTCCTTCCCTTGTCAATGGACCTTGGTTTTAAAGAGGCAACCTTTGAGAGAGTTTTGGCTGCTTCAAGAGTGTTTGGACTTATTTCTTCCACTTGTTCCTCCCCTGAAGTGTTTACCTTTGTTGTAGGAGGAGTAACCAGTCCTTGTACTGAAGAATCTTGAGGATCATCTTGACTTTTCCTCCCTTGAGCCTCAGGTTCTTCTTCCTCTGAATCTGTCAAAACCAAATTCCTCCTTTTCATAAACCCTTCCAACTTTTTCACCTTCTTGACTAGCTTCACTATTGCATTTCCCATGGTTAGCTTGGTTTGTTTGAGATCCATTTCCAAGCTATCAATTCTTGAAATCAACTTAGGAACTGCTTGAAGCAAATCATCCATAGGCAGGTGACTTGGAGTCTGTTCTTGTAAGGGTGAAAAGTGATGGTGCACAGGAGATTGCTCCTCATAGATGGGCTCATCTGTTGTAGGTCCAGTCTCAGGTGGTGGTGGTAGTGATGATGTAGGTGTAGGAATAGGTGGTGGTATTGGTGTTGGGATAGGTGTTGGTGTGGGTGTAGGGATAGGTGGTGGTATTGGTGTTGGGATAGGTGTTGGTGTGGGTGTAGGAGGTATATAGTTCATAGAGTCTGTAAGATAGTCTAAGTCAAACATCCACCTATGGCCTATTCCCTTTACATTGGGTTTTTCCTCAAGAAAGTTTACATGAAGGTTTACTTCAACTCTTTTGGTTACTAAATTATAAACCCTAAAGGCTTTATTGTTCACAGAGTAACCAACAAGAAAACCCTCATCAGATTTTTCATCAAACTATCCTAGTGGGCTAAGAGTATTGAGAATGGTATCATGGCACCAATTGGTCTTATGCTAGCTATGGATTGGTTTTGTGGGCCAAACAAAAGCTCATAAGGAGTTTTTGTTCTGAGGCTTGGTCACTCTTAACCTGTTGAAGTATGCAAGCAGTCTTGACTGCTTCTGCCCAAAAAAGTGGTAGGTTACGTGTGATTCAGCTAGCATAGTCCTAGCAGCTCTATAAGGGTCTATTCATTCTCTCAGCAACCCCATTTGATGAGGAGTTCTTGCATTCTAAACTCCTGTTTTATACCCTTTTCCCCTCAGAATCAAGCATAACCCTGTTTTTACAATTATGTCCATTAAGCTGTTCTATGATTTTTACTTTTTGATTAAGTTGGTTTTTCCGACTCCTTCCTTGTTTTTTATGTCTGATATAAAGTTTAAGGATGTCACTAGTCTCATCCTTTTTGGCTGAAAGAATACCAACAAAACCTAATAGGTCATTCTGTAATCACTAGACAGTATACTTGCATGGGTTGATATTCTACAGAGGTAGGTCCAAATAAGTCCTATATGCAAGGTGTGTAATGGGTGGTCACTCTATATCTTTCATCTTGGCTTTTACAGGAGGGCCTTGTGTTGCTTTCCCTTCTGACAAGCAACACAAGTGTGGTCATTTTTAAAGCTCTTGGAAGGTAACCCTCTAACTAGATTTCCCTTCATAAGTTTATTTAAGTTTTGAAATTAAGGTGACCTAACCTCCTGTGCCACAATTTAGCTTCAATTAGATGGGCTTTTGCTAATAAACTGGTGTATCCTTTTGAGGAATCAACATTTTTACTTCAAAAGTATACATGTTTGTGTTGCCTAGGAACTTTATGAAGGACCTGATTTTCATCAGGCAATCTTGAAGTCAGAGGAAACCACAAAAACAATTCTTTTTTGTAAAAAAGTACATTTAAATTTTTATCACATATCTGAGATATGGTGAATAGAGTAAAATGTCAAAGTTCCTTACAAAGCTCATCATCAAAAAACTAAATTTTCCTAATCTATTGTACCTTTTCAATGATACTACCTTTTCTTCCTCCAAAATGTAACAGATCCCACTTTGGATAGTTCGTGATATTCTTCAAGATGGCCCTGTTACAGTCATGTGCCCAGGAACATACCACTATCAAAATTACATCTATGTCCATATGTTCAGTGGATGTTCCTGCACAATCATAAGAGATTAGTTTCTCTTTTGGGACAAGGCCTTCACAGGCTTGGGTCTGCCTTATGGACCTCTAGAAATAGTAACATTTGAATCAAGGGTTGGTCCACTATTGGTATTGGAGAGTGGTATTACTGTTCTCCAAACATAACCTGCTAAGGTCTTTACAACAATGCCCATTTTTCCCTTAACAGCATATTTATTTAACTTGTGTGCTGTAATTCTTGAAAAGTGTCTATTTACAGGTGAACTTTGTTTTGAAAACTGTTCTTTGGTATGTTAAGATTCAAATGTTAATATTTAGGGCGTTTTGTATGAAGTCTGGTTTGATACTGGTCTAAGTTACTTAGCAGATTTAACATGCACACTTCCAGAATTAACATTTTGCTTGCCAGTATTAGTATCATAGAACTACTCAGACTTAATTGAGTGCCAGCTGAACTAAAGTACTAAACATTTCACATGCACAGAATTAACATTTACCTACCAGTTGAATAGTTTTGCTAGCAGTATGAGGTTGGGTTAATGTTTTCTAGTTGTACAGGTCTGGGAGTGAATTGATTTGCTTTATTCACCCTGTTAGTGTTAGTCCAGGCTGGTGTAGCTTGCCTAACATCAGCATGAACCACCCTTTTGCTTTTAAGAGCAGCTTCCCTTGCCATCTTCTTCTCATAATAGTCACAGTCCTTAATCAAGTGACTAAGACTTCCACACACAAAACATGGTTTTCTTTCAAAAGAATATCCTGCACCTAAGTCCCTTTCCATTCTTTGATTCCAATTCTGTCTATTATATGATGGAATAGGTGAGGGAGTCACTGGTGTCCTAATTGGTTGCCTAGGAGTTTTTACATGCTGTGCACAACTAGGGTCAACTGTTTGTTGGGGTTTAGGCACTTGTGGTTGAGTCTTTTGGGTGGCAATGGTAACCTGCTCAATAGAAGGTATAGGGATAGGGTCATGGATAGGGTCATCATTGACTGAATGGTCAGATACAGTTCCTAGTTCCCCACCACTGTCATTGGATTGACAAGTTGAGTAAACAGTGGAACTAGCATCAGACTCAGTAGGACTAGGAGATTGAGGTTGAGGCCCATATTTTCCATATTTTTTTTAAACGCTTACAGAGAATAATCTATGTCTCATTGTTCCATATGGTTAATCACCACTAAGAGGATGGGGGACACCTTTATATTCTATCTGTTTAAATCTGCTGTATAGTGGGATGTCATAAGTTCCTGCATCTGTTTCCCTAAAAGCAAAAATACCTCTACTTATTTCTTCCTCATATCCTAGGACCTCAGCATTTGATTGGATGCCATATCCTAAACCTATCTTAACAGTTGAGCTCATCCCACAATCAATTAGCTTCCAAAGATTTTTAGAAGATGCAAACCAAGAATCAACAATTTTTTGTATAGGCTCTTTGTCCTTGGACAGCTTAATTCCTTTCTTCTATACTTTTTCAGCTTTTCATCTGTTTCAAAAATTTTGATTGGTTGAAAATTTGAATTTTTCAGTTAAGGGAAGATTGTCGTTTGTGGGAGGCTCTTAAGCTGAGATTTAATTCTTATCAGCTAGCTTATGGGCAGTTAAGGCAGCTTCTTGGTCACCAAATTCAGATGAATTTCATCATACTTGCTTGAGGCATTATTTGAATCTAAACACAATTTAGAGCACTTGGATACCTCATTATTCACGTGAAAGCCATTAGAGCATGATGGAGTTCCTATCATGTAGTTGCTCTAATCCAATTGAATTGACCTTCATCAATTGTCATCAAGGCTTCTTATCAGTTCTTACTGGACTTGAAATCCTGACCTCTACCTGCTTCCAGCATGCTACATTCCTTTGAACCTTTAAACTTGCACACCTGGCAAATGCCCAGTATTGTGGCAATTGATACTTTCACTTTTCTCTTATCAAATGCCACATGCATTTTTCATCACTCTTTGGCCTTCTGCTGTCTTCTGTTGAACTTCTTAATCTTAATAACAGTCATAGCAATTTTTCTATTTTGCCCAATTTTTAATCCATTTGCTTCCAAATCAAGATCATATATTTTGATTCTAGGTCTCCATGTATCAAATTACATCAATCAGCATTTGCGGCTAGAAAGAATGGATAACTATCAGCAAGACCTGGAGTAGCAGTTGTATTACTTGGAGGAGGAAGTGGTATAAGAAAACTATAACTTCTTGAGCTGTAAACTTGGCTTGTTGCTTGCTGGAAGAGGCTTTGGCTTGTGATTGAAAAGCCACATTTTCAGATGTAAGAGGAGAGTGAGGGACTTTTGGATGTCTTGTTCAAAGACACTCAGATTATTATATAAATCATCTATTGACAGTGTGTCAATATTCTTCTTCGTTCTCATTGTCATGGCTAGACTGTCCCACGCAGGAGGAAGGGACCTCAAAAACTTGTGATTTGCGTCTTCATCTGACACACCAGCACCAAGGGCATCCAACTGTGATAGGAGTTTTTGGAACCTTCATTTCTTTCTCTTAGATTCCTTAGGGGGGGGGGGGATAACGGGGGGGGGGTGATAGTAAATGCCTCAAACTTGTTGTTTAAAAAACAGCTTTTTGCTTTTTCTTCAAGCGATAGCATTACCACCAAACCGTGTCTTGATGGCTGCCCAGATCTCTTTGGCATCATCCATGCCATGAAAACGTCTGAGATGATCTTTTGGAACAGCCATTAACAATAGTGTTCTCGCTTTCCTTTCTTTCTCATCAGCAAACTGTTCTTCCTGTGTGGCTGGAGGAAGAACCCTGTATACACCATCCTTACCTTTGGTGACTCGCTTCTTTGAGTTCCCATTCTGAATCACTTTCCAGACCTCATTATCTATATACTCAAGATAATGTTCCATCTCCATCGCCCACGTATCATAATCATCCTTTTGAAGGACGGGCAGTTTAATGTTTGAAAGTGTATTTGTGGTGATTATTTATGGTGGTTTTGCAGGAGCATCTCCTTTGTTGGTTTCTTTAAAATCAAGTTACAAGGTCCTAATAAGTTGTTGCTTTGAGTCATGATTCATCTTGAATCACGACTATGGAAATAAGTTGATCTATGGTTGAGTTGAAATGAGTACACACATTTAAATCATATATTCATGTTGGGAGTTAAAAGTTCACAAGTCATAAGTATGAGTGCTTAGCATTTAGACTTATATTGACATGATCTTGTTTAATTGCTTGGTTTGGAGCTAGTGAAAAATCGGGGACGATGAATTTATCCGTCAGGACATCCGTAGATTATTCTATGGGCGTTTCTCATTCTATGATCCCAATGTTGATATAATAAAGGAAGTCAAACAGGAAGTCGAGAAAAGAAAAAGGAAAATCCAAAAATATTAGGGATAGTTAGTGTATAGATAAAAAATGGTGAAAACGGGACTTGTCGAAGCTTTTGATTCTTTAGTTTCCCTTGACGAACACTTAGCTACTTTTCAAAGTTATTAGTCGAGGGGGATTGAGATTCTTAGTTTTCGTAAATGTTTACTTCATAACATTGCGTGAGGACACGGCAATACCTTAGTATGGGGGATTTTGGTATGTGTTTAATTACACATACCTTTTACCTTTAAAAACGAGCTAAAATAACCAAAAACGGACTTAAAATGCCAAATATACGCTTGTTTTGCTAATTGTATTGTGCAGGAACGGATATCTAAGAAAAGGACGAAAAACGAAGCCAAAACGACAAAACCGGACTCGGAATGGAAAAGCAAGGAAAAGATAAAGTCAAAGTCCAAGCCAAGCCTGAAAAGTCAACCCAAGTCAACCCCGACAAATCCAAAAGTCAACATGTGAAGAAAAATAAGTTTAGGGGTTAAAATTGCCAAATCCTAAACTTGTTTAATGAAGAAAAAAAGAAGAAAAGGAAGAAAAAGAAGAGAAGGGTGAAAACTGCCAAATTGGCAAAGTTGTACTCCAAGGGGCATTCCTGCCAAGTCCAAAGACTTGTATACACCAAGGACCATGGGTGCAATTAGTCTTATAACTTTTGGGGACTATTCCTGCCAAGTCCCCAAAGTTATTTAACCACAAGGACGTACGGTGCAATGATATATATAACTTTGAGGGGCCAACCTTGCCAACTCCCCTAAACCTTTTGCCCTGTCACTCCCAACATTTATAAACTTTTTTTCCCGCCATTTTTAATTCCCAACGAACTCACGGGTTAACCACCCCTGTTTTATCCTGCAAACCCAATTCCACCATGGTTAAACATCATCCTCCCCCTCCACTATCTTTCCCAGCTGTTAGATTGCCAAGTTGGCAATCCCACAACTCCCCAAGCACAATTCGACGGTTTAGATGATCCGAGCAAGCACCAAGATAAATGAAGGGCCATGATTTGTTTGCTTTCCCCCCTCACACAACAAGCACACCTCATCTCTGTGTCTACAAAGAAACACAAAAGGAAGAAGACAAAGAACAAGAGCTAGTCGTATTTTTCCTATTTAAGTGAATGTAAAGCCATTGTGGCTAAGTCAGTTTTTTATGTAGTTAAGAGTAGTTTTTTAAAATTCAAGTGTAGTTTTAAGTTAAGTTTTTAGAGTTAAAAGTTTTTATTGTACTTGCATTTCAATTTTAATGAAAATTAAGTTGTTCTTATAATTGTGTTTTAAGTCACCACTGCCTTCTTAAAAATCTTTTAAGTTTTCAATATAAGCTGTTTTTATAACCTTCCCAACATTTTTATATAAAGCTTAGAAGTAAAAGTACTGTTGGATTGAAGCTTGGATGATTAAGCTATTATGGATGGCTTATTGGGTTATGGCTTAGTTTAAGCTTAATTATAAGCTTGGGGTAGGAAATTTAGAGCTTAATTAGGCTTCAAAGAATCCTTTTTGAGAAAAGGATCAAAGGTACCTTTTCTTTCAATTTTTGCTTATTACTGTAGCAATAAGCTTATTTGGCTTATTTTCTTAGCTTATTACTGTTTTTGTGCTTATTAGTGTTAATTTATGCTTAAGTTTGCTTTTATATGCCTTTCATTTCATTTTCATGCAATTTTAGTTAAAACTGTCATAATTAGCTAATTCTGTCATAGCTTATTCAAGTGCCTAATTGCTTATTTGTCTTACTTTTTATCTTTTTAGTGTTTAATATGGTTTAAGTAGTATTTGTCTTTCCAAAATTTCAGTTTAAACTAGCTTTTATAGTTTTTAAAACCACTTTTCAAAAACTTAAGGGGTGTTTGGGTTAACATGGAAAACGGGTCAAAAAGGTTTTTGGTATGGGTTGTGGTACTCAAGCTAGTTTTAGCTTAAGTATTAAGCTGGTTAGAGGCTGTTTTTGAAAGTTTTTAAGTTTAAAATTTGTTTTTCAAAGCTTTTCCAAGTCATCTCTTTAACTGTGGTTTTAAGAAACACCACAAGTGCTTATTTAGTTAAGCACTTGGGATTTTGAGTGTTAGTTCAAAAAAGTGTGCTATTTGTGTGTTTTAATCAAGCTGTCAACACCTTGGTGTCATTTGACTTTTGAGTCAAAAATCACCAAGTGTTTTTAGTAGCAGTTTTAAAAAATCCAAAAGCCCTTTTTCACCTTACAAATTCAGCAAGTTAAAATGATTTTTGGAAGCTTAAAATTGGTGCACAAGTCTACTTCATAGTATACTTAAGCTGTTTAAGCTTATTTTCTAATTTTGAGCTTATTTGACAGCTTTTAAAAAGCTGTCAAATAAGCCCCTTGATTTTAGCCTTAATCTCCCCTGGTGCAAAGGGGAGACTTTAAGCTTCCTTTTCTTAAGCTTTTAGTGTTCTTAAGTCTAATTTTTTGGCTTATTTTAAGAGTCTATAAGCCTTTAGATAAGCCCTTTCAATTTCAGCCCTTAAAAGTTTTTTCTAGATAGCTTATTTTTGAGCTCAAATGAGCCCTTTTGACTGTTTTGCATAAGCTTAAGTGTAGGGATTGCTTATTTCATTTCTTGGCTTATTGAGCTTACTTCATAAGCTCACTTGTGTTCTAAATAGCTTATTTAGATAGATTGATAAGTTTTTGTGCTCATTGCCCTTTTTCTTAGCTTATTTGAGTGCAAGGTTTAGCTCTTTTAGCCTTTTAAGCTTCATTTAGCTTCTGTCATTATAAGCTTTTTCCAGCTTATTTAGTTTTAGATTTTAAGTCCTTTAGTGCTTATTAGGATAGTTTAGATAACTTCATTAAGCTTTTTAGTCCTACTTAGCTTATTTGTCCTCAAAAGTCCAAATGTCTTAGTATAATTTCAGCCTTAAGCTTATCTTTTTAGATTCTGTCACTTTATAAGCTGTTTTTAAGCTTATTTATAGCTTTTCATAAAAAGCTGTAGTTGAGAAAGTTGTTAAGCCCCACGAGCTTAACAACTTTGCTTTACAAAGTTTTTCCAAAAAAAAAGAGGGAAAGACAAGGGGTGACCCGGGTGAGCAAGACTCGAACCCGGTACCCCTCGATACATTCCCCCTTTTTAGCATACATACCGCTGCGCCCTTGGGACTTTTTCGTTATAGTCCCAAGGGCATTGATACTTATAGACATTTTGGCTTTATAAGCCATTAAGCTGTTACAGCTTATTGGAGGGCTTATTTATAAGCAATCTTTTTGTTTCTTATTTTTCGTAGGATTGTTATAGTATAAAGTATTTTTAGTAAAATTTTCAGAATTTTTCGAAGTCATTTAATATTTTTTATAATTTAATTTAGTTAAAAGTTTTAAAAATTCATAAAAAATACAAAAATTATCAAAAAAATATTTTTCTTTTTTAGAAAATTTTCTTTTGTCATATAGTTTGTAGGAAAAATATAAAAATTTTCGTAGGGTTATTTTTACAACTTTTCATTTTTTAAAGAGCGGTCCGGGTGCGGTGATTTGTCCTTGACTCGTTTTTGAGGTCAAAACGAACTCCGTTTATCAGTCTAGTCTTTTCAATCTATCGTTATTTGTTCCCTAAGTAGTTTAAAGTGATTATTTCTCGTAGGGTTAATTTTGAAGAATGTTAGGTTTTCCCCCCTTAGACGGGAATCCGAGCTCTCTTTTCAAGCTTTAATTTCATAATTTTTAGGATATTTTCTTAGAACAGTTTTTATTTTTATTGCTTAATTTAACTTCCCGCACTCTCAAACTCAATTCCCTCCTTCGCAACCTCAAATCTTTCCGACTGTATCGATTTAATGCCAGTACAGCCTTCGTTGGGATAAACGACACGGGTAGACATTCTATACTACTTCGTGGTTTCTATTACTTTAGGTTTCTAGACTATTCCTACTACAAATATTCTATATTTTATTATATATTATATATTTTTTAAGGTGTAGTTTGGACGGATCACTGGCCCTCAGGTGCAACCTCCTCCTCCTACTCCATTCTAAGACCCTCGTCCTCTAAACCCTGACCCTCATCATCTAAACCCTGACCCTCATCATCTAAACCCTGACCCTCGTCATCTAAACCCTGACCCTCTTCATCTAAACCCTGACCCTCATCATCTAAACCATGGCTCTCTCTCTCGTCATCCGCATTTGAACTCTCATCCACCTCATCCTCCTCAGTATCCTCCTTCCCTAACTCGTCCCCTTCACTATCAATATCTAATATGAGCTTAGATGTACCTATATATCTCTTCCGCACCGGAAGGGTTTGAGATGATGATGGTGATGGTGTCTCGTAAAAGGAATACCTCTTATAGAAGGAAGATGAGGATAAATAGCTGCCTCTGCTATTCGGGCTAACATGCCTGGGGATAAGGTCGGCTGAGTACGCATGGCCATACGTACGGTCCTATGGTGGAACAAAACTCAGGTGGGTGTAAGGGTAGGTGAAGCATGAGTAAGTGGATGATCGGGTGACAATGGTGCTGTGGAAACCGGAAAACTATAAGTAATGGTGATGAAACAGTCCAGTAACTCTGACGTGCGTTGAAAAAGCCTCAAACTCTCACCATCCATAAGGGGTACACTAGAAACCTATTGGCTGCGACTCCCTCTACCATTGAGAGGGAGCCTCCTATTCTTGGGGTCTAACTTAGTATCTGTATTAACTAACTGGTGCCTTCCCTAACCGTGTTTGTTAGTTGTACTACATAAGGGTCATCAGGTAATGGGACGGATACTCGGGAGCTTTGAGCTCTGGCAGCCTGGGTGATAGTCTCTGAATCAACATAAGTTGGGGTAGACATGACCTGTGATAACACGATAAAAGGTATAAGTATTCCCATAAAGTATCATAACTCAAATTATCAGCATAATCAGCTTACATATATTAAATCAACATTAACGTTATGAATTAAGGTGTTTCGTTAACGTATATACGACATATTTTATACTCTTATATATATATATATATATATATATATATATATATATATATATGACAGGTATACCAAGAGGTACTGATATGTGAGAAATCACATATCCGTTTTATACTAAAAATATACCCACAAATGACAATATTGTGTTCAAATTATGCTATGTATATTGCTTTTTTGTCATTTGTGATTGTAGGATGGATATTGCAAAAATCACAAGAAAAAAGCCAAAACCGGGCAAAAACGAACACGAGACAGAAAGAGTACACAAAAGCCAGAAGTTTTCTAGCAAATAGTCCACTAAAGTCAACAATGGTCAAACCTTGGTCAACTACAAAAAGAAAAAACTTTCAAAATACCAAAAGAGCCTTTAATTTTTTAAATCAATTTTGAGGTCACTAAAAGTCAAAACAATAACACCGTTATCCTTTAACACTGTGAAGACTAAACATATTAAGTGTTAACTAATATACACCCTTTTTCCGTTTAAACCATTTAATCTAGCCCAAGATAAAACCTGCCCAAAACCCTTATAAAGCGCAATAACTTCCCCGTTTTAGCCCAGGTCAAACCAAATCAAAGTTATAAAAAGAAAAAAAAGGCGCGAATGGTGAAGTTATGGTTCACCTTCGTCCCAAACAATTGCCCTGCTTAAACTAGAAAGGTTAAAACCATCTCCCATTCAATTACGTGTAGCACAATCGATTCCCAAGTGTCAAGCTCCACGTTGGCAATGAGAATGCCGTCAGCAAAAAGCTTTGATGGTCAATATAACTCAAGGAATGACACGCGAATATCCAAAGCAATACATAACAAACAATGGAATATGCAACTAAAATCAATGTAAAAGAAGCAAACATCTCCAAAGAGTTAGGATTGCCATGCTGGCAATCCGTGTGCTCATATTCTAATCCAACGGCTAAGATTAGAGATCAAATGATTGAAGAAAGAAAGGGCCAAGATCAAAAGGAGCGTCCAAGACCTAGAAACTTCTCTCCCTATCCTTATAAAATAGGAGGAGCTCTGCTCACGGGTTTACAAATAAACGACATCTAGGAGTAGTACAATTAAGAGATAGTGTAGATTAGCTTAACTTATTTTTCCAGCTTATTGACATCATTTTATGTAATTTCTTTTCCAGCAATGTAATCTCCTTTTTTCATTTTAATAAATCTCTGTTTGTGCTTAATCTTTTCTTTTTCATATATGCAAAATTGATTTTAATAAGTTACTAATAAGCTGTTCACCATAAGCTACATTGAGCACACTCAAATGTTCATTAGACTCCCAAATAAGCTTTCTAATCTCATGTGAGTGGTTATTCAAATTTCAAAAGTTTATTGGTTAAGGATTTGGATTTTAGCCAATTTTGATGATAAGCTAAATATAGAAGAGGCTAAGGGAAATTCAGTATATACATATTAATAAGGCTGGGTAGTTTTAAGTGCTTAATAGATTTTACTACCCTTGTTTTTGAGCAAGAGTGAGAGGTATTTTTTTCCCTTTCCTTTTCAAATGAAACTGCATATTATTTCTTCTTGCTTATTAATATGTTTGTTTATCTATTGTAGTATCATGCCTTTGTTGGCTTATTTCTGTTGTTAATTCCTTGTTTTGTTCAAAATCTTAGTTTAGACTCTTACAAGTTTTTGATATTATACTGCTTATTAAATCTAAAAAAATAGCATAGTTAGGTAGTTATTAATTCTGCTTATTGATAATGTGTCATTAAGTCTGTTTTTAGCTCTAGTTTTGTACTAAGAATTTTGTGCCTAAAATTTCAAAATCATAAGCTAAAAATAAGCTTAAGTCACTTAAAGGGGTGTTTGGGTCAAAACAGTACTAACTAAAGTTAGTAATGCTAAGAGCCTCTTGTCCCTTAAAATTGATTTAAAACTTCATTTTGAGGTTTATGAAGAAGGAATTTAAGGAATTTGTAGGTTTAAATATGTTTATAAACAAGTTAGTTATTAGTTACTAGCATCTGTTAAAATAAGTTTAGTTAGAGTTAGCAATTTAGAGCTCAGAGTTTCTTTTATCATTGTTGGTTTTGGTTCTCTTGCTCTTAGTTTGTTTGTTTTATACAAGTCCCTAGAAATCTATGTTTGTAAGGTCTGCATTAGTTAAATTTAGATTTGGTCAATTCTAGTTGCACACTGCATCAGTAGGGGAAAATTACCTAGTAGTTTTATCAAGCCAATTTACAGAGGGTAAAGAGTAGTATAGTAAGGTTTTGCTTTATAAGAGCATAAGGTTAATTTTGTATGGTATAATTTGGATCTGTTTAAGTATGTTTATTTTGCATAAAATTGCATTTTTATTTAAAAATTTTTGTCCCATCTGTTTTGAGCCTAAAAATTTGCATTTTGTCTTTTTCATTAAATCTCAAAAAAAAACCAAAGATATTTAAGTCTGTCTGCATCAGCATTTTAGATTAGCTGTTTCTTTGTTCATTTGATTTTCAAACTATTTCAAACTATTTTTAATAGAATTGGAAGGGAAGGCTTTCTAATGGTATAAAGGCCAATAAGCCAGAAGGATCCTTTAGCATAGTAAAAATATAAGCTCAGTTACCCATAAGGACTGTTTGGTTATAGTATTAGATAAGTACTTAATTGAAAGTTCTGCTTATAGCTATTATTTTTACTTTTTTATTCAAACTATGCTTTATTAGGGTAGTTGTAGGTTGCTTACAGCTTATTAAATCCTAGTTTTAGCTTATTTCAGTTTTTAAGCTTATTAAGTTTTAAAAAAATCCTAAAAAAAAGAAGTATAGAGAATCTGTCCTGATTTAATAAGCAGTATTTCTAGCTATTCATTAGTTGTCACAAAATGTTTCTTTTTATATAAAATGTTCCATTATAAGCAGTTTTATACAACTTTGCTTTTTAAAGTTTATGCAAAAAAAAATAAAAAGGGAAGCAGAGGGAAATCCGGAATATGGTGAGCAAGCTCGAACCCTGGACCTCTACCTCCTCAACCTTACACACACACACAAAAACCAACTCGCCTTGGGTCTTTTCCGTTAAAAGCTTGCACTTTTAATTCCTTAACAACCCTTTGTTAGCAGATTTAAGGAAAGCCTTTTCTCTTTCAAGGCTTATTTATTAAGCTTATTCTAAAGCTGGTTTAACTCATTTTATTTTTCTTAGATTCTTTATAGATCAATAGACTTTCCCTTAATTTTCCAGTTTTTATAAAATTCATTTACTATTTTTTACATTTAATTTTCATTAAAAGTATTTTTAATTCATAATAAAAAATCTAAAAGTCAAAAAATTAAAATTCTTTTTCTGAAATTTTTTATTAGCCAGTTAGAACTTTAGAAAATTAGTTAGCTCTTGTATAGGAGGTTATTTTTGCTCATTTTAAGTTTTAGTGCTCGTTTCTTTAATTGCTTAACATGTTTAATTGTTTTTATTGCTTTGCTCATTTTATGCTTTTATTTACTTTATCAATATGTCAAGTAGGATTTAAGAACCCAAATCAAAATCATTTGTGAAACCATTCAAAATGCGCGATCACGGACTTAACCGATTTTCAATTCACACTTCATCGAGGGAAAACGACCCGGGAGGTTTTTGAGACAACTTTGGTTAAAAGTTCGTTTCTCGAACCCGACGGAAAATACTATCTATACTAGAATTGTTACTATCCTTATATACTTATATATATTATATATATATAGTGTGTTTGGTCGTAATCAATTTTTGGCGCCGTTGCCGGGGAAGTGTGTTACGACTATCGTGTTTCGTTTGAAGATTAGTGTTTTGAAGAACCTTCCTCATGAAGTTATCGCTTTCCGTTTGTGAATATTTTTCTATTTTATAAATAAAAAAACAAAAATATTTTATTTTCTCAATTTTTGTGTATATATATTAAATAATAAAAAAAATACTAAAAA
>BQNB010126519.1:5504-19590 GCA_026074375.1 Tanacetum coccineum | reverse complement strand
CTGAGAAACTCGTCTAACCCTAGGCAACAAGCTACCATCAATAATGGAAGAGTTACACTACAACCAATTCAGGGGAGACTGCTGCGGGTAATTCAAGGACTTACACTCCAGGAGCAAGTAGAAGCAATTCTGGAAAACAGAGGACGGTTATTTGCTACAACTGCAAAGGGGAAGGCCACATGTCCAGACAGTGCACCAAACCAAAGAGAAAAAGGGATGATTCGTGGTATAAGGAGAAAGTGTTGTTGGCACAAACTCAAGCACATGGTCAAATTCTAAATGAGGAGGAACTAGCTTTTTTGGCAGATCTAGATATTCCTGAAGATCAAAGCACACAGACTGTCATTACTCACAATGCTGCTTATCAAGCTGATGATTTGGATGCATATGACTCTGATTGTGACGAACTCAAATCTGCCAAAGTTGCTCTCATGGCGAATTTATCTCATTATGGTTTAGATGCTCTTGTTGAGGTACACAATCATGATAATATGAATAACAATGTGGTAAATCAAGCTGTGCAGGTGATGCCATCTTCTCAACAGTCGAATGTTGTGAATCATTCAGAGACTAAAATAACCAGTGATAGCAATATCATTCCTTATTCGTGATTGAATCATAACAAGCAACTGTTCAGAAGTCTAACTCCTCTGCACAACAAGATGATTTGATATTATCTGTGATTGAATAGCTTAAAACCCAAGTAGCTAATTGTACCAAGACAATCTGGAAATAAGAGGTTGTCAATGAAACCTTAACTGCTGAGCTAGAAAGATAAACGGTAACAAGTTAAAGTTTTAAAAGTAGGACAATATGTTACTTAAGGAGTAAGGATAACGTTTCAGACACACTGCCCAGTCTTAAAGAATGATCTTCTTAACAAACTCTTTCAAACATTTAAAAGAAAAGGAATCTTTAATACAAACGGTAACTCTTCTCAAAAATGATTTTAAGAAAGAAGAATCTAGGAGACAATTGAATTAGAAATAGCTCTAGAAAAGCATAAACAAACAACTAGATAATAATGTTTTTAAAAGAGATCAATCTGCACAGAACTGTTCACGCAGTTGACGAAACCATCAGTGTTTTCTATGATAAATAACACTAAAACAAGCTCTAGGTTTTCAAATCCCTTCTATCTCAGAAAGCTCAGCAGACAAAACCAAAGCTATATTGTGAGTGATAATTATTGTTCAAACTAATCCTATTGTGATTCCTGACTCAAAGAGACCTTAAGCACTTTCTGAAGAAGAGTAGTTCCAAAATGAAATTCAAAACATACGATAATATGATGTTAGAAAAGGAAAAGGCAAGTTGATACACACCAATAGATAATGCTGCTCTTAATCAACATTATAAAGATTTACAACACGATATGTCCACAGAACTGAATTATCTCTGGAACAAGCCTTTTGGTCCTCAAATTCTATGAATTCTTCAGAACCCACTCTTCTATTAGACCCACCAAAGTTGAGGTTCCTAAAGAACTTCCTAAAGTCAGCATGGAATAACAACGAGTTTGAAGAAACTTAAACACCATCTTGCTAACTTTGAAGTGGTAGGTCAAAGAAAGGTACCACACCCACTGCTATCACTAAGGGTTCGTTTTCGAAACATACAAAAGCTTGTTTTTATGGATGATATAACCATTTGTAAAAGCTCTGAAGGACTTATTAAGTACACTCAAGCCCCACCAACATTTGGTTGAATGAAACTTTCGTTAAAGTCCAAAATGGTCTTCTATCAAATGGAAACAGGCAGTGGAACAACACGTATTGAGTTCCAAAACATTTGAAGGTAAGATGAATCCAAGTTTTGGAACACAATGAACGACTCTTGGAACAAGTGATGATCAAAGATATTGTGAACTTACTTGTTATCCTGTTCGTGAGCAATAGATTCTGTGAATGTGCATGATGTCAAAAGTTCGTCAAACTTGAGACTGAGCTTCAAACGGATTTTGTTAAAAGGGAAACTTACGATAAACTGTTCAAAAGTTTTACCATTCTTGAAAAACATTGCATCTCTTTAGAAGTTGACACTCAACTTAAACAGGAAATTTTTCAAAGGGAAAACTCTGTTTCAAATCAAAGTGTTCCAAGTTTTGATCAATTGTTTGAATTAAATGAATTGAAAGCTCAGTCCCAAGAGAAAGACACGGTAATTAAGAAGTTAAAAGAGAGAATTAAATCTTCTAATGGAAAAATGGTTAAGGATAGATCAAACAGGACTTATGAATAGATTGAAACCATACTAGTTGAATTGGATCATATTGCCAAGCTTATTGCTTCAATGAGCATTTGAAACAGACCTATATGCAACTTTATGACTTGATTTAACCAGCACGTATTCGATCTAAAGAAAAATGTGCCGATTTAATTCATCAAGACAATATTAATCTGCGGAAATTTCTTATTTTAAATGCTAGTCTTCAGGAAAAGGCTTTGGCAATAACATCACTTAAGGATGAATTAAGGAAAACATAAGGGAAAAAAAAGCCCTATGGATTAATAAGTTTCAAACCACCCTAGTGATCCAGAATGCATCAAGTAAAGTAGGAACACTAACCCCCAAATTGATGAATAAAAGGACACTCACTCTGACCTAAATAAGCATATCTCAGAAAGAGCCCGCAGTTCTTAGGGATCTAGTCGATCATATTAAAGCTAATTATCCCTTAGATCCACTCTTAGAATCTGCCTGTAAGTATACTAAACTAATTCAAGAGATGCTTTCTAAAATCAGTAACAACCTGTCCTAGTATCAACAGTTCTGGAGAACAATTAGTGGCTGTGACCCCGATGAACAAAGTCAAAAGAGTTAGATTTACTTAGCCCGTCACATCCTCAAGAAACACAAAAACAGCCCATACCTCAAACCTAGATTCTAACAAACCTATGTTGTCTTCTACAGGAGTAAAACAGTCTACTAGTGTTAGCGGATCACATCCTTCAGGCAATACAAAGAAAGATAAGATTCAGCAAACACCAAGTAGTACTCTGAAGAATAAAGTAGAAAGCCACCCTAGGAAAGTTAAATCTAGTTTTTGAAAATAAAGACAGTGTTGTTCACCTAAAGGAATACACATGTGCAGCATTCCAAGCTTAATGCAAATTATGAAATTAAATGTGTTAAGTGTAATGGTTGCATGCTTTCTGATAATCATGATTTGTGTGTTCTTGATTTTATCAACAATGTGAATGCTCGTGCTAAATATAGATCTATTAAGAAAAATTCAAAGAAAAAAGTTTAGAAACCAACAGGAAAGGTGTTTACCTATATTGATATATCTGGAGACCTACTGGTTGGACCTTCACTATAGTAGGAAATGCGTGCCCTTTAACTAGGATTACCACAACTACTGAAGTGCCCCTTAGGAAATCATCTGCTCTAGATAATAAAACACATAAACCTGTCGTCATATTGGTTTACTCAAGGAAACCTAGGAAGTTCTAAAACAGAGTGGTTCCTTTAAAATTATAAGGTTATTAAATCTGTAACTGCTAACAATTCGGAACCCAGTCAATCCCGGGGATCCATAGTTTCCAATGTTCCATCTTCCTCTCTTGATGAATGCAGGTCGTCCAAATTGTCCTCTGGTATTTGGACTCTGGCTGCTCCAAGCATATGACCGGAGATCGCTCTCAGCTCACCAACTTCGTCAGCAAATTCTTGGGTACAGTCAAATTCGGTAATGATCATGTAGCAAAGATTATGGGTTATGGAGACTATCAGATTGGGAATGTTATAATTTCAAGGGTTTATTACGTTGAAAGACTTGGGCATAATCTATTCTCGATGGGATAATTTTGTGATTCTAACCTCAAAGTTGCGTTTCGTCAACACACCTGCCACATTCGCAATCTAGAAGGTGTTGTTTTATTAACTGGCTCTCAAGGGGACAATCTTTATACACTCTCTCTTGGGGATATGATAGCCGTTCCTCTCCTATCTGTCTCTTGTCCAAGGCATCTAAAACCAAGTCTTGTATGCATCGTCGTCTCTCTCATTTTGAACTTCAGTGCAATTAATCAACTTGTCCAGACATGGACTGTTCGAGGTCTCGCCTAAGCTCAAAGTTTTGAGAGGAACCCATTTGTGTTATGCATTTGTGCTTTAGGCAAGAGCACGAAGAACCCCACAAACCCAAATCTAAGGGACACCATAAAGAAAAACTATATCTTTTGCACGCGGAGTCTGTGTGGAGACCCAATCGTCGCGAGTAGTCATGGAAAGAAGTACATCCTGTTATTGTTGAACGATTACTCTCGATTTACAAGGTAAATGCTTTCATCAAAAAGATGAAGCTCCAGCTTTATTATCAATTTTTGAAGAATTGATCCAAGTACGACTAAAGGAAACCGCCGACGCATCATAAACAGATAAATGAACTGAGTTTTGTTACATCAGACATTGGCGTGAATATTATGAGAAGTTGGCATCTCTCATGAAACATCTGTTTGCCCTCTCTCCACAGCAAAACGGTGTTTGTTCGAAAGACGAAATCATACGCGAATAGAAGCAGCCGCATTATGTAAATTTATGCAAAAACTCCTTTATTTCTATGGGCCAAAAGCGGTGTGCTACAGCCATATACCCAAAACCGTTCATATACCCTCGACATGGTAAAACACCATACATCGCTTCTAGCACAACAAAACCTCCCGACTTATCCTATCTTCCATTTATTTGGTGCACTCTGCTACCAACGAAAGAAGCTAGAACTGGGCAAGTTTACAACCGATCAGCCCGATATAGGTATATCATGTGGCTATGCACCCACGAAGAAAGCATTCCCGGATTACAACAGACGTACCAGACGAAGTAGTTGAAAGCCATATCACGTTTGCTTTGATGAAGGCTGATTGCAATTGCTTCTGAACACAGCAGTTCAGGACCCGCACTTCATAAAATGACTCCTGTAACATCAGTTCAATGACTTATACAAACCCTCATCCTTCAACACGTTTGTACCACCTCGCGAAACTGACTATGGATATACTGTTTCAACCGTTGTTCGATGAATTTCTCAATCCTTCACCTAGTGTTGATCATCCAGCTCCTGAAGTTATTGTTCCAATTAATGAAGTAATTGCTCCAGTTCTTGCTGACTCAACCGGTTCACCTTCATCAACTACAGTTGACCAAGATGCACCATCCTCAAGTAATTCTCAAACAACACCCAAAACCGAACCTCCCGTCATTCCGAACGATGTTGAAGAAGATAATCATAATATTAAAGTTGCACATATGGTCATGATCCGTACTTTGGTGTTTCAATTCCAGAAATCCCTCTGTTCAACTTCATCATCAGATTCTATTCATAACCTTGTGCACCCTGATCACCAATTTCTGACCATAATAGCAAATGGACAAAGATCATCCACTTGAAAACATAATCGGTGAACTCGCTAGACCAGTTTCCACTCGGCTGCAATTACATGAGCAAGCTCTTTTCTGTTACTATGATGCTTTCCTCACTGTTGTTGAACCCAAGACGTATAAAGATGCTTTGACTCAATCCTACTTGGATTGAAGCAATGCAAGAAGAACTTAATGAGTTCGAACGAATTGAAGTATGGGAGCTCGTACCCCGACAGTTATGGTGATTACTTTGAAGTGGATCTACAAAGTGAAACTAGACGAACTGGCAGGAATTTTGAAGAAACAAAACTCGATTAGTACCCGTGTTACCGACAAGAGGAGGGAAATCGATTTTTGAAGAGTATTTTGCTCCGGTAGCAAGATTCAGAAGGCCGATAAGGATTTTCTCGCGTTTTGCTGCTCAATATGATCATGGTCATATACCAAATGGATGTGAAGACTGCGTTTCTGAATTGTAATCTGCGGAAGAGGTTTATGTTAGCCATCCCCCCCACCCCCCCCCCCCCCCACCCCCCCCCCCCCCCCCGCCCCCCCCCCCTCCCCCCCACCCCCCTCCCCCCCCCCCCCCCCCGACCGAACTGGGTTCTGGATAAAGATAACCCCAATCACGTTTTATAAGCTAAAAGAAAGCTCTTATGGGTTGAAACAAGCTCCACGCGCGTGTATGATATTTGTCTTCGTTCTGATATCCCAAAGACTTCTCCAAAGGTGTCATGGATCCTACATTTTCTCCGCAGACTGCAAGGAAATACTTCCGTATAAATTTATGTCGATGATATTATCCTTGTCTGCATCTACACCTAACTTTGTGATCTATTTTCTAAAATCATTGTGCTCAAAATTTAAGATGTCAATGATGGGCAAAACCTCATTTTTCTTTAGGATTACAGATTTCTCAAATCCCTAGAGGCATCTTCATTAACTAGTTAAATATGCCCTTGAATCAATAAAGAAATACGGCTTTGATTTTTGAGACCCAGTGGAACTCCCATGGTAGAGAAATTCCAAACTGAAGAGGATAAAGAAGGGAAAGCTATTGATCCATCACACTTATCGTGGTAGGATGGCCATCCCTCCTTTATCTTACAGCCAGTAGACCTGACCTATAATTTTGCTATATGCATGTGTGCCCGGTATTAGGCTTGGCCTACCGAAAAGCACTTAAATGCGGTAAAAAGGATCTTTCGGTATCTAAAAGAACCGTACATCGGGGTCTATGGTATCCAGGATTCTTCGATTGCTCTAACAGCATTTGCAGATGCGGATCATGCTGGTTGTCGAAGATACACACCGTAGCACATCTGGAAGTATGCAAATTTTGGGTGATAGACTTGTTAGCTAGTCGTCTAAACAGCAGAAAAGCACTGCGATATCTAGTACGGAAGCTGAATATACTGCTTTGTCCGGCTGTTGTGCTCAAATCCTTTAGATGAGATCACAGCTTACCGACTATGGCTTTGGATTCAATAAAATTCCAATGTACTGTGATAACAAAAGCGCTATTGCCTTATGCTGCAACAACGTTTCAATCATTCCATACCCAAGCATATAGACATCAGAGTTTCACTCTAACAAGGAGTCATGGTTGAGAATGGGGTGATCGAACTTTACTTTTTCAATAAGGAGTATCAACTGGCAGACATCTTCACTAAAGCTCTTTAGGCCGAAATAAAATTTGCTCGGGTGTTCTAGGTAGGGCATCTAGTATGAGCACATGTCTATTATTTCTGTTAGCACATCGGTTTCATGAGCTTAGTGCAGTCGTAATCACTTTTTTGTGACTATTGTATATGTTACGATGGTCACACACACTTTATAAATCTTTGATTCCAACATTTATACTTACATTTCTTGACTATTGTATAGGTTACGATGGTCACACACACTTTATAAATCTTTGATTCCAACATTTATACTTACATTTTTGTGACTATTGTATAGGTTACAATGGTCATACACACTTTATAAATCTTTGATCCAACATTTATACTTACATAAACCTATGAACTCACCAACTTTATGTTGACACTTTTAAGCATGTATTTCTTAGGTGAATTAGATGCTTGGCTTATCTGGTGTGCATTGGAGTCCAAACTTTACAAGATTGCATTCAAGGATTTCTTCTTACATTCAAACTATCAAATCTCGTTGTATTATTTCAGTTTTACATTTTGATGCAAACTTTGGGACAAATGATATAACCAGTTCAATTTTAATTAAATCAACGAGATTACTTTTTAAACGACTCATTTAGAGGTCGTTCTCTTGTATCTTGTGCTATTGTATTATGAAGTAACACTCCTGGACAATATTCCGCTGCGACCCATTTTGGGGGTGTTACAGATTGGTATCTAGAGCCAAGGTTATAGAGAACTAGGTTGCATATTTTACCTAGACTATAACCATTTTCACAAACATTGCATCACATCAAATTTTGTCATGTGCATACACACTATTTGCTGACTTGCTTACATTACTTGCTTACACTACTTGCTTACATGACTTATATATAAGCTTACCTTCTCTTGCATATATTTTTACACTTATTTATATAAGAGTTATTTATATAAATACTAGGACCTTTCTCAAGACATTGTGAATGACACGATGGTCTTTAAAACTTTTTCATGATTTTACATAATACCGTATTACATGTCACAGTCCGCTGATCCCACTAGTTACCTTACCATTCAACTCCGAGTTTGAACACCCACCCTATATTGTTGAAACACCTATGTCACCTTGTGACCCGTCTTGCCGAGTGAAACTTAAGTTGGAAACTATCATAGACCCTATTTTTCTTTAGGAATTCACGTTGTACTTTCTTTTCGTTTGTTGTACTATGTAGGTGATTTAAATTATCTATCAAACTCATGTGTCATGAGAACTTCATTGATTTTACTTTAACTCTCTAATTATTTATGCAAGCCACTCCTTAAACTATTATAGCCCCTTAAATAATTTTACAACTACTTTATAAACCATTTCACTACCACATAATAAACTATTTTGTTGTCTTCCATAAACTGCTTCCATGGTCATTTTATAAACCATTTTGTTATCGATTCGCAAACTAATTGTTACCACATTATAAACTCCTTACTATTACATTATGAACTGTCACGTGATCCTCTCGAAAACTATTTTGATACCACCTCATAAACAATTTTAGTATCGTCTCATAAACAAAGTATCTTACTATCGATTGATAAACTGCCATTTTATAAACCATTTTACTGACATATCAACAAATTTCCTATCCAATTCATTATTACTTTATAAATTAATTTATTAACAATACGTAAATCATTGTTCCCATCATTTTACCTTGCTACCATCTTATAAGCAAATTTCCATATCAACTTATAAACTATTATTCCATCATCTTATAAACCACCTCACCATCATCTTATATACTACCTTGCAATCATCTCAAAAACCTCGTTACTATCACCTTGTTTTTACTTTATGAAACAATTTTGTTTTCATCACATGAATTATTTTACTATCACCTCATGAGCTATTTAGCTATTGTCTTGTAAACCATCTTACAGTTTTCTCGCAAAACATTTCGTTATCATCCTATAAACTACCTTGTTTTTCCATCTTGTGAATTATTTTCTCACACTGTAAACCATTTCGATAATACTTTATACATAACATTATTTTGACGAAAATGAGCATCGCATTGTTAGCCCTCAAATATACACAGCCTGATCACCTATGTATATTTCAGGAAGGACCATGCCATGCTGAGAGTAGTCACCTTGAAACTTTTGTCAAGAATCATTTTTCTATTTATATACTTGAAAAGCCAAATTTTGTGTACATATTCATAAAACGTATTTACTTCGAGAAACTGAATTAGTAACCATAACAACTAGGTAGACCTTTACGCCACCTTACCATAGGTAGTCGACAACACCTCTCATCAAATCCTAAAAGACTTCACGGTATAAACAAGGAGTTAAAAACATTAAGATAACAAAGTTGGTTAGCGCATATTAGGAGGATTAAGATAAGTATCCGCACCTTTTCATCAACACCACTTCGGAAGGCAACTCAACCTAAATTTTGGGACGAAATTCTTTTAACACGGGGAGACTGTAACAACCCACATTTTCGAGTCATTTTACGTCAATAAATATTCAACTATTTATTTTAAACTTTTACGTGTTTACTTTTAATTTCAACCGTTTAGTTAAATCGCGTAAACTAAAAATCAACATTCAACGTAAACCGACATCAAACAAATAAAAGTGTTATATAATTTTACAAAAATAATTTATAACTTTTCATATTTTATTTTTATACGTTACGTAAAACATTTACGTTTCGCAATCTGGAACCTTTTTGCATGCATGTAAACCATTATATCTATCTACACTCAACCAAATACCTATAATTATACCCAATACCAAAAAATTATACAATTTTACACAATAACAACACCATGGCCAGTTACACTTAATAAAACACAAAAGCATGTATCATTTTTGCTTCTAGAAATACCATGTGCTTAATACCAACTTCTCTTACAACATTTAGAAACTTTCTCACACAAGCCACTCCCCCCCCCCCTCATGCCAATCATTACAAGACCACTCCCCTCCCTAATTATCATGGATTTGATGTAAACATGTCCCCTAGATATTTCTAGTATTTAAAGATGTAATAACCCGAGTTTTACGACGCATATGACGGTCGCGAATTCGACGTCATAATTATTAATTTATAAGTTCATGTGAACGAATGTCGACATTTAAAAAATTTATTTGCCGAGAATAAATATTTTCGTATTTTATTACAAAAGAAATTTGGAAATTTTTATTTCGATCGTTTCGCGAGACAACGTTTGACCGCGCGACCGTTAAGCGTATTAAGTATCATAGAAATTTCGACGCACTTCGTTATTATTTTTATGATGATAATTTGTATTTTATCGTCCTCGTCCCGAGTTAGCCGAAACCGAGTCAAAACTTTATTTTGATGTGAGTTAACATTTTTATTAAATATGTTAAACCAAATTAAGTGTGGCGGAAATAAAAATGGTCACGGAAGTATAATCCCGAGCCTCTGGTCGGTCACATAATGAAATAAATAACTTGTACTAAAAATAGAAGGACTATAAGGATGGAGGGACTAAAAGTGTCAAATGGCTAAACTTGTTTCTATATAAAGCAAATTATACATATATTATTTCTCTTTACCAAAATTTTCTCTTCCTTTGTCCTCTCCTCTCCCATTTCCGGCCGAACACAAACACCACCCAAACGCCTTGATTTTTCGACATGCACAACGATCCATTTTAAAAATATTAATCCTCTCATAAAGGCCTACGTTTCCATATAATAAAAATCATACATGCAATGGGTTTTGAAGAAATTTATTTTCGGGTTTAATTCAAGTGTTTTGATTGAAAAGGGTGTTGTACAAGGGTTAGATTAGTGATATTTCGAAGTGGGTTTGGTTGGAAAATCGTTTGGTTTCAGGTTTAGGATGTGTCCGAGGTCATGGCTAGACAACAAAGGGACGAGTCTAGTCTTTCGTTGGTCCGATCTTGCTATTATAGCATTGTGAGCATTCTTTTATTTCATTTGTTTCATTGTTTTGCATGTGATGAAATCCGTGAGATCTTGCGTCGTCTAGTTAGTTCTTGTTATTGATTGATTGAGCGAGTTGAATATTGTTTATAAACCATTTTAGACGTGTTGTGAATGGAATTTTTGGTAAAAAAGGATTTTGGCGCGTTTCGTAGCTCGTAGTTTTTGAGCAGAAACTTTGGCGCGGAAAACGAGGTTCGAGATTTTGTAAAATCTGATTTTGTAAAATTTGATTTTGATTTAGAAAATATGGTAGAGGGTATTTTTACTATCGTTTCGGTAATTTCGAACGCCCCGTAACTCCTCATAACGAAGAAGTTACGGCGAAAACAAGATTTGAAAGCTTAAATTTTATCCAACATCTATTATAGTTATCTAGTTGCTGGCAGATTCAAAAACGTCCGGAATGATATTTTACTTTGTTGCGAGGCTTGCTAGTTTTAAAATCGAGTAATAACAGGTCAAAACTCAAGGTCAAATTCTACACTTTTATTAAAAATGTCACAAGTTCCTGTAGAAACTTGCAGGGGCATTTTGGTCATTTTCCGTCTAGTTTCAGGTCTCGACTAAAACTAAAAAGTTGTCCGGAATGTCGTTTTGCATAAAATTTCTTTTTTATCCGAGTCGTGAAAATGTGATATAACAGGTCGTTTTGAGCGGGTCAGATCTAACAATATATATATACATAAAGTCAAAGTCAAATAAAGTCCAACGTTGACTTTTGAGAGTCGACGGGTTGATACTAGACTTGTCGGATGTTGTAAAAATAATAAAGCTACTATTATTACAAGTATAATATTTTATACTTAACGATTGTTATGAACAAAGAAGATTCTAAAAATAGAAACTTTTGAAATGTTCAAATATAACACCGATACGAGTAAACGATAGCCAAATTAAGCGTTGAATGTGCGACGAGATAGATAAATATTATTATAAATATAATTAGATGTCGAGACTTACTAAAAACGGTAACTTTCTGAAAATAACAACTTTCTAAAAATAGAGTCTCCGAAAATAGAAAGTTTTCAATTAAGTGACGTATAATATAAATGAAAGAATGATCGTAACTCAATAATGTGGAGTTTAGGATCTAGGACGCGCAAGTGGATTTCTCATCACATGTGTATGTATATTTATACTATTTCAATAGTTGCAATGCACGCACTATTCGATCGTACTTTACGGTATAATAATTGAGCGACATAAATTATAGGTCGCGGTTGAGTTCGTGTTGAGACATCTTTGGATTGTCACGGTTATTTTGATCTTCGGCTTAGATCAAGGTGAGTTCATAGCCTCGCTTTTGAACTATTTTAAATGTTTTTAACCCGCGAGGGGGATACTTGTTGTTTTATGAAAATGAGAACGCAATATGTTTTGATACGTGATATGATTCTATTACTATTGAGTATATGCCTTTTGTTGTGTGACCATTAATTACCGAGGAGGTAAACGCTGAATGCATTAAATAGATCTATTGGGTTTGACAACCCTGTTCGGGGTTTGAATCCATTGGTGAACGCCCTTTAACGGACATTCTGTATTGAGACTAGGGGTAGTGGCATACTTCCCGGCCAATATTTTATCGCTAAATGATAAATGTGTTAAGGTTCGGTACACGGGCTCATGTTAGTTGGAAATCATTACTTTTATAACTTGCCTTGCAAGCAATGTTATAGTGCTTTGTTGAACCAAGTATGCGTTCTAACTGTTAAATGTAAACTCTATAAATTCACTTAACGTTTTGTTGACGTTTTTAAGCATGTATATCAGGTATTGGTGCTATTGATGGCTTGGATAAGACGGAACGCGGATATCAAGGACTGTAACTCGGTGAAATGTTTGTTTTTTTAAATATAAAGAATGCTTTGGAAAAGAAGTCGTATCATGACTTTTGAAATGAAGTCTTTAAGTTAATTTGGGACCTTGTAACTCTGATATTCTTCTTATAAATAAAAATAAATTTTGTTTTATAAACGTATCTTTGAACGTTTACTGGGACTCGTGTGCATGTATTATGAAGTAGCACCCCAAATGTTGTATTCCGCTGCGTATCGTATTTTGGGGGTGTTACAGAGTGGTACCAGAGCACGAGTTGTAGCAAACTAAGTCGTTTTACAAAAACCTAGACTACTACTGATTTTGAGATATTTTCACGAGTCATTCACCGAAGTATTATGGTGTACGGCTATATATATGTTCTGATATTCGCGACTTGCGAAGAGTTTAATTTTTATGAGCATTTTGATGCGATATGATAAAATCATTTTGATATATATGATGAAAACATCGCTGTTATATGATTATCTCCGAGACTTTTTCGCGACTTTACTTTGTTATCTTTTGATGTCGGGACTCGACTTAGTTTTCGATCCCACTTGTAAATTTTACTAATTGGTTTTGAATTTGAACGCTCTTCTTATTGATTTTGAATCGCATATGTTGTTTTGTAATTTATCGTTTTGAGATTTTCCGGTTGATGGGAGTGCGACTTTTATATGTCATCCCATACCCTTCATTGTTTTGGAAAACGGTTATTAACTTATTCCCGCGTAATGCGTCGTTTGGAAACGTCTATCTTTGGAGCTTTCGAATAAAGTTGGTGTGTTTGCGTTTTGATTCTCTTGTATCGACCTCTACTTAGTAAGTCTTGAAATGTTTTATTCAAACCCATGATTTGATGTGTTCAAAAGAGTGCTAATTCATTGGGTATGGCTTTGTATGGGAGTTTAGAGGAATTTAAATGGTGTTTGGTTGGACTTGAAAATAGATTTTTATGGCAGATGTAACAAGTAGGTTGTAGGATTGATTACGAATTACTTTTGGTCATAAGGCACCTGGGAAATCCAATATGGATGTGGGCATATGTCTTAAGTGTAAGTGGTTCTTTGGATAGGGTCGCATCTCCTCCGGATGAGTGAGATATCGTCGTTTTACTAAAACTAGTCAAATCTGGTATGCTGTTGGGAAAGGGAGTATAACCCCATATTTTTGTATTAACTATTAAAAAGGGAATTATGGTACCTGTATAGGACTCATAGATCTATCACCTCCCTCTGACCTCACATCAATATCATCAATATATTTCAAATTAC